>BQNB010032159.1:37184-47224 GCA_026074375.1 Tanacetum coccineum
TCGAATAGTACACCATAGTTAGTTGGTGTAGCCCCAAGTTATAGTTGGGGTAATAAGGAAACGTATGAATAGAAAAACCTTGTTCATAACTTTGATTGTGTTCTTTATTATTCCGTTGTGTGTTATCAATCATTGTTATTATATCCTAGATGAGCTAAACGATTTTCAACAGAGACCTTTTTAAAAGTATTTTGAGTTGTCGGATTAGTATTCTCGTGTTGATCGTATTTAACTATTTAACAATTGAAATTATACATAGAATCATAAATCACAACTTATTACATATATCAAATATTTTCTCACGTATTAAGAGACAAATGTAAACCACTCATACTTAACAAACTCATTTTCATCGTATTTTTTGCGAATATTAATATCTCTTAAAACGTTAATCGTTAAGCGAAAAAAATATACCATCGCGATGAGAATATATTTATCTTTCCATAGATGGTCACTTTCATATGCTTTCAACAATTTTTTTTCGCTTTTTACATGTTTTTTATGTTTTTCGTCTTTTTTTCTTTTTTCATCGTTTTTGAAACTTGCATGAGAAATCACATGTGATTAAACACTAATTTGTATATCCTAATAAAATCACATGTGATCTTCCAATACATGATCTCAATCACATGTGGTTTTTTACCAACTATGATTTTTTCGCTTGTGATTATAAAAGTTCTATAAATGAACTAGTATATTCTATAATTTGTATACATTGTGTGTGATATATGGTTGGAAAGCAAGAATGTATGTTTTTCATTGCATAAACGGGAAAAGTTTTGATTTATAGATAAATACTTATGTCAGTTTTAGTACGGATGTTTAGTGTTTGAACTTCAATATTAGTTTTAAATCACATGTGATATGTAATTCGAATTTTGGTACAACTAAGAAAACGAGAAAAAATGACAATTTTTTTTGTCGAAAGTGTATTAAAGTGCCCGTCTATAGAATGATAATTAAATGTTGGTCCTGACGGTATAATTTGTTTTGTCTAACGATTAACGGTTCATCAGATTTTAAAATTATAAAAGATAGATGTAATTGAATTTTTAATTTAAATATTAATTGATATCTCCTTTTTTACCTAAAAAGAATAAGAGAGTAAGATTTGTCTCTTGCTATCTGAAAAAATTTTGCTATGTAAAATAACCCTTCTTAAAATGTGAATAAAATTTTAGCAAATGATGTATAATAATTAATTTATGGTGTTTCCTAAATTTAATTGAGAGAAAGAAGTTTTTGTGATCCTCCAAGGAAACAAAAGATTTGGCTCGGTTATTAAGTGGTAAAGAAACACAACATAGAGTTTAATGAGTTTATTGATTAATTAATTTACTTTAGAGAGTGTTAAAGTATAAAGTTGGAGTATAAGTTTTCATTCAACTAAATATAAATGGGTAAACTGAAGATTTTGCTAAAACTATAAACTTTGGGCTCAATTATCAATTTTAAAGTTGAGGGGGATTTGTGGATTTTAAAGTTAGAAGTTGCTAAGTGTTAATATTGAAATTTCTATCAGTTTAGTCGGTTTTAAACTGTAAAATCTCAAATATAACGGTTGTTATTCTTATATACGGAATGTTGTTTCTTTGATAAAACTATCTAAATCGACAAACTTGCAACTCAAGTAATCGTATGACTACAACTATAAAACCTAACATCCCTTATTCCCTTATATAAACTAGCTATACTCGTATTATATTGCTCACATTAATCGATTCCATCTTGATATTCACAAAGGCTATTTGCCATACAATTCAACTTCTGTTACTTCTTTTTCACTGGGTCTTTAAAATCTTTTAACGATGGAAAAGTATAAACGTATGGAGGAAGTTGGTCTTGGAACATTCGGGGTTGTGCGCAAAGCTGTCAATAAGGAGACATGTGAAGTGGTTGCCGTCAAGAAACTGATGACGAAGTACGACTTGTGGGAAGAGTGCATGAACTTGCCAGAAGTCAAGGCAATCAAGAAGATGAAAAAACATCCTAATATCGTTGAAGTCAAAGAAATCATCAAACATAAAGATTACTTGTACATGGTTTTCGAGTACATGGATTGCAGTCTCAACCAAGCTATGGCACAACAGGAGAAGCCGTTTTCAAAGACCGCGATTAGGTACTTGTGATAAACAGTTATAGGCCGAATTTCCATTCCAGGATCGCATATAAATGATCAAACAAGCATCATGCCACACCATTCAAGAATCAATAAAAGAAACAAAAGAGATTGGGGTTGAACCCTTCTAAATAATTTTGATATATAAATCTGAAAGGTTGGTCGTAGTTTACAGAATTCTACCCTATTTATAATTGAATGAATCGGTGTGATGAAGGGGTGTGATGGTTTAGATAACCAAAAGACATGCCCTTTACTTTTATAAACCGATTATAACTGTCTAACCTAATCCTAACTTATCTATTCGGGTCTGTCTATTTGGCCTGCTGGCCCAAAACAGAAATTTGCAGGCCTTTTATCTAACATTCTGAATTAAACAAAGATTAATGGATTACTAATTTCCAACATATTCCCCCTAATCTGTTAATCTTTGTTCCTTTTAATCTTCTTGTTCCTTTGATTTCTTCTTGTTCTTGATGCCTTCTTCAAACTTTCTTCAAAAGTCTGGATTTCTTCGTTCTTTAAACCTTGATGCTTTCTTCAATCTTGATGTCTTCAATCTTTAAAAAACTTGATGTCTTCAATCTTTTATATTACTTATCATAAACCAAATAAGTAAAATCTTAAAAAAAACTTTCTTATCATAAACCAAATAAGAAAAAAAATCTTAAAAAAGCTTTCTTATCAATTGGACATCCATGTTTGCATCTTCTTTAAAAAAACGCAGGTTGAATTCTAATGAACACGTTCTGTGTTCTTTTTTACAACAACAAGAATAGCAGCCTTTGTTTCCCATTTACGCGAGAGCGTTAGACCGCTATGAGGTTCCTCTCTTTCTCGGTTTGGGAGTTCGTACTCTTATGAGTTTTGCGTACCTCGAGGCTGGTCCATTCATTCGGACTTCTCTAGATCTGGTGGTTCACGTCCCGCCGACTAGAGATGGTCAGATCAGTAATTCGCTCACTTCTCTTCTCTTGAGAGGTTGCGTTGTGATATACTTCAAGATCGCCGGATTCAACATCAATGGATAGAGATAAAAAATGACAGTTACAACATGACGGTTACAAAACAGTTACATAACTGTTTTTGACAGTTATTCATCACTGATAAAACAGTTATATGCCGAATTTCCACAGGTTCTTATGGTTTCCAGGATCGCATATAAATGATCAAACAAGCATCATGCCACACCATTCAAGAATCAATAAAAGAAACAAAAGAGATTGGGGTTGAACCCTTCTAAATAATTCTGATATATAAATCTGTAGTTTACAGAATTCTACCCTATTTATAATTGAATGAATCGGTGTGATGAAGGGGTGTGATGGTTTAGATAACCAAACGACATGCCCTTTACTTTTATAAACCGATTATAACTGTCTAACCTAATCCTAACTTATCTATTCGGGTTTGTCTATTTGGCCTGCTGGCCCAAAACAGAAATTTGCAGGCCTTTTATCTAACATTCCGAATTAAACAAAGATTAATGGATTACTAATTTCCAACAACTTGTGCTTTCAAATCCTTCAAGGTCTCGCATACATGCATCACAAAGGATACTTTCATCGTGATCTCAAACCGGATAACTTACTTGTGAACAATGACGCAATAAAGATTGCTGATCTTGGGTCAGCTCGCAAGGTGAATGGCCGTCCTCTAACTGATTATATTACGACACGTTGATATCATGCCCCTGAGGTTATTCTTTGCTCACCGGTCTACGATAATAAGGTTGATATGTGGGCTATGGGTGGAATCATGGCTGAACTATTAACCCTGAAAACACTATTTCCTGGTGAATCTGGAGCAGAAGTAATGCATAATATTTGCAGAGTGTTAGGCACTCCAACAGAAACTACATGGTCCGAGGGTCTTGATCTTGCTAGTAATATCAAATATCAGTTTCCGGATTTTCATGGTGTCAAATTGTCTAATATATTACCATCTGCAAGCCCTGATTTGTTGAATCTGATTAGTGGACTTCTCTCGTGGGATCCATGCAAGAGGCCTTCAACAATAGACGCGCTTCAGCATCCTTTCTTTGATATTTGCTACTATGTTCCACGACCCCTTTGCCACGAACCAGAAACTGTGGATTGTTCTCTAATTCTAGGACCACCTGGATTTAGATTGCAGCATGAGTTTTTGAAGGAAACACGAAATCTGGAAACGAAAAGTTTCTCTAGCTGTTCTGAAGGAGAGGATTCAACAGAAGATATGATTCGTTCTTTACCAGAACATCCATTTGACTTTTCGACAGAAGAATTAATTCAATTTCTCCCGGAACATCCGTTTGAGGATTCGGCAATAGATATGAATCAATTTCTCCCTGAAAATCCGTTTGACTTTTCAACACAAGATACAATTGATTTTCTCCCAGAACATCCATCTGACTTTGAGGATTCGACAGCAGATATAGTTCGTTTTCTTCCAGAACATCCATTTGAAGACGCGATTGAAGACATGATTCATTTAATGCAATTTGACGATTAATCTGATTATGGGGTTTAGTTTGTAACAATAGTATCTTTAAGAGATTTCTCTACTTACAACTGTGGTAATTTTAATTACAAAGCCAAAATAGTGGCTAACTGATCAAGAACATAGTTTATTTGATGTTAAACATATTCTGTTTTGCTTTACGTTTGATGGATGATGAATGTGATATCGCTAGTTGTTTTCGTCCATGCTTTTTAGTTATTTGCTAGTCAAAAATCAAAATATGCTTTTCTTGTGTACCACAATCATGTGACTTATGACGAACAGGCTAGTGAAATATGCAAGTATGTAACTCAGGTTGGCAAAATGGGTCATTCAAGCAGCTTAGGTAATACAACTTCAAACTGTTCGGGTCTGGATGAGTGCAAAACATTTGATCCATTAGAAATAAATCATAACTCAAATGGTCAAAAACTGTGAAATCTAATTTTCCGTTAGAACTCTGTTAGCAAAATGTGGGTTCGGTTGCTGACTTGATTTATGAATAACATATAAATAGAGCTTATTATTCTCTTTTGGAGTAAATCTCTCGGTCCTGACGATGTGCATATATGTAAACAATGATGGTGAACATTTAGGCGAATGATGTATTCATGTATTTTTAAAGATTTTGCAACTATCTGTTATCGTTCCTTGAAAAATAATTACTTGCAGGAGTCTGAACCTATTCAAGTACAAGTTCCTAATACACACCAATGAAGAAATATATCTTAACGTTAACAGTACATATTTCAGAAATTATTTACATGTTAGTCTGGTTTGCATCATTTGAGCAAACTAATTAACTAACTCTAAAGAAATTAAACAGATTAACTAGTCCATGTTAATTACATTATTGAACTAATCTTACAGAAATTGCCTAATCTTTCCTAAAGATACAAATTAAAACCCATTATGATGGTATTTCCTATTCCACAATGTCTGATCTTTATCCTCGATTATTGAGCGCGAATAAATTTAAGTATTGTACGTCTTCTGATTAGTTGAAGAAGCTACAAGATAATTAAACTCGACGCCATAATCATCAATTCTTGATGGATGGCTATGATTGATCGGTTGAAGTGGGTGCATGTTTTGTGAGATTGGAACTTACACATCTGTCACTAATGAGGTTACTCTCAACATATACTTACACTATACTATACTTCCCTAATATAAATGTCTTCAGTTATATTAATCAGATTTTGCATAGATGTATGCTTTTGAGTTCATGTTGAGAAGGAACGTGTGATACATTGGCATGATGCATGGACAATATTTATACATAAGATCCATGTAGAATCTGTGATAGAATATATTTCAGTGCAGCCTAGAATATAAATTGAGTATAAGATGATTGCAAACTAGGTCATATTTATAGTATGAACGATCTTCAAAAATTGAGTGATGAAGTTTGCTAGTGAAATAAGAATGATAACGATGTATAAATGCTGTATCATACTCTTATCATGTACGCAGCGGTGATCAGCATCATCATCGTCAACTTTGTGTCACGTCAACTTTACGTTACCATCAACATCATCACCACCAATATAGTGTATTAAGACAACTAACTTCATCACCCAAACATACCCTATTTACACACAAATATATATACTTCACAATATACTCCCGTACATTCACAAAGATTAACTTCTCTCTTTACACAACTCGATCGTCTTACCTACCGAGGTCTCAACAAAATTGGGAGACAATTTTCTGCATTAACAATCTCCATTATTTTTAGAAACTCGCTGATTCATGTCTACTACTCATACTAACCAAACATAACGGGCACACAAAATAGATAAATTATAATTACGGCTTAATAAGATTGCGAAAACCGGGAAATAGTATCGCAAAAGAGTCATGACGGTGGGTTTGTGGCTATCACACTAAAATGTGTAAGATCTCAAGTTCAACTCCTTCTAGTGCAAACAACCTTGAAGTGGTCACGCCAACCTCCTGAAAAGGGAGGGTTTTACCTGGTTTGAGTCTGTGTGGCGGTGGGTTCAAACCCCATGGATTATTTGGCTAATGTGTCGGAAACCATGGTTACAAAAAAAAGTCATGACGGTTTTATAGTCGTCCACCGACACCGCCAAAGCTAAAGCCTGTGTTATCTCGTCTTACCCAAAAACAACCCCAATGGTTTAAAATGTTCTAATTAGAGAAAAATCAATGAATGATCAATGCATTGTTTGTGTGTTTCGCATGGATAAGTAATTAATAACTTATAAGATTGTTGGAAGTAAACTGTGTCTCGATATGCATCGTAACATCCCGCCTACAATGACCACAATATTTTCCACAATCCACTTTGCCCACAAACGCACAACATTTTTTTAAACCATGTGCCAAGTTTCTCGGTTTCACCCGAGCACACTTAACCACATAGAACGGAACCAAAACACAAAGTTGCCAAATGCACTTAAAAATTCAAACATGGTACATTGTAACATAGATGATACTCTATACGTTTTTTTTATAAAGGGTTTCCCTGATAAATTTTATTACACCAAAAACATTTAAGTACAAGGGATGAGGGTGAGTCCTACATCTCCACCCGTTACATGGGCAAAACTACTTCCTAAAAGGAAGGTACACAAACTGACTAGACAAAAGAAACATAAATTTATTTCTTCTTGCAGCTCATGAGAAAGATCCTGCCCTTCGTACATATCATCATTGTATGGGTCATCATCATATTCACCATTACCATATGAATTCATCCATTGTTCCAGCAAACTTTGAGTGTCAAAACCTACCTTTTCATATGCCATAGAACAATCCATATCATTATCATCAGATGCAACCTCATCTTCACTCTCATATTCACCTGAAAACTCAACCTTCTTCAAAGGATTGTCATCTTTATCTACAAGAATAGCTTGCCCACTAGAAAGAAAATCTTTAAACTTCCCGATTTTCTCAATAATAAGAGTAGTACCAGAACTACTATTATCGACATTCATAAAAGAGTATCCACTTGAAGTAGCCTCGTTATTTACCAAATTAGTATTCCCTCAACTGGTACCAAACTCTACATCATTATCGACCGAATTAAGAACATCAAAAGGATTTGAATTACTAACCTTAATAGTAGGTTCTACACCTTTCTTCTTATTACCACTGGAACTAGCAGCATACTTTTTGAGAACAGGTCGATATTCTTTTTGAGGTTTAAACATCATTTTCTGACCAAACGGAACACCTCGAGAAGTTTGACTAGGCTTCTTCAAAGTCTTCTTCTCACCAGCACCAATATTCTTCGGACATTCCTCATGAATATGTCCAAAAACCTTACAAGACGAACACCTAGGAGGTTTCCACTCATACTCAACACGGACATTACATGTATAATGGCCCTCCCTAGTAATTTTAGGCATAGCCACGACAATGTTATCTTTCAACTCTACATCAGCTCTAAGCTCAATCATAACTCTAGAATAGCTTGACCTACCACAAGATTGCATGCAAATATCAGATGTATAAGAGTCAAGAATTAGAGGAGTACCCAATTTAGTAGCAATGGCACTCAAGCCATCCTCGCTGAAGGCCGTAACAGGAACACTATGGAGTTTAACCCAAACTAGAACAGTACTGACATCTTCCTTCAATAGGTTCTCATCCGGATGTCATTTCTTCAGGATAATCGAGTTATTGCGGATGAACCATGGACCATTCTCAAGCATAACATCTAATCCGTCCATGGAGCTAAATTGAAAGGAGAATAATCTGGTAGAAAAGCTAAACATTGAGCGAACAAGCCCATATTTACCTAAACATGAGCAATAAACAGCCCATATTATACCCCCTAGTGCGAGAGCTGACACATAGCTATCCCACAGCAATAACAGGGTGGTAGAGGCCCACCTATCTTGAGCCCAAGAAGAAATCACCATAAAGCTGTATTAGCAAATCGTTCACTAATAGCACGAATAGAATCCACCAGAACAACCACATCAATCCCCATTACCCTCAGAGGTGTAAAACAAAGTATCGAACATTCAACTTCTACCCCACTCTGGTTTACCCAATTAGCACGAAGACATAGAAGAGACAGCTTACCGGGAGCATTACCAGCAGAATTAGCTTCGTGCGTAGGTAATGGTGGGTTCGGTCCCACATCTAGAGTATTCACCACTATACATTTCATCGCAACAGTCTCCTCAACCACAGATGGTGACACGACCTTCATAGCAGCATCTACACGAGGAGTAGCATCATTCAGAATCCCATCAGAACCCGAAGTCGAACAAGTATCATTATCCATAGTAGTCTTTTTCCTATGATTATTAATCCTTCCTTCCGAATCCAAGAAACCACGATTCATGGTTAAAACATGCAATAACAAGCAAACCACTCAAACCGAATCCTACAACCTTGACATAACCTGACTTGGATCAATTGATAAACTGAAACCCTAACGTGTGTTTGATCTCAATAAACCCAAGTAACAAGGATAATCACGTTATGATAATACAGCGTGGATCGAATCAGAAGTACAACCAAACGCGATGTTAAAGGTAGAAAATCCTAACTTGATTTACTAAACCTTAGCGAACCAAAAAGACGAATCGCAAGAGGCAATCAAGAATAAACATAAGGTGTTAATTCCTTACAACAATTGCGATTAGAATGATGAGATCGATTAGACTTGAAGAAAACGAATTAGGGATAAAAGTGTTATCGCCAAAATCGCCTAAGAGGGTTACTCTATACATTTTTTAACGTATGGTTTCCTTATTTTATCTCATCTTACATTACTATAAAGTATTTAACTTGAGACCTATTTTTTTTATAGTAAACTTAAGAAATTAAGTTACATAAAAACTATTTATAGCATGATTTTAATATTATTGAAAAAAATATTTAACTTGGGAATTGTATCGTAAGAGGATCTACAGTGGTAAACCTTTTGTAAACCTACATTCACTATAGTATAAAACTTTACAACTTCATAAAATGTCTTATATACCAAATGAATTAAATGCATTGAATTTATAAAGAGGTTCAAGATTTAGGACCTCTTCATTCCACATAGACATGAAATGAGTGTCCACTATAGTTGAAATGAAACATAACCTTTTTATTTTTATAGACCTTTTTTATAAACTCATCATAGTGGACGCCCTAATATTGATGGTGTTGGGTTTTATTATCTATTTAACTATTAAATAATCACGAGTACGCAGCAGAAATAATAAATCACGTATAGAATATGTAATTAACAAATGGATCAAAAAGCGTGTACCTTTTAGCAATTAACGAAACACCGTTCTTGAATATTGATTCGTTAAAATCAATATATATATATATATATAATATAACACAAGCAAACACTCAACCAATTACCTTAAGCCAAGGATTGGTCAAGAGTTTACAAATTAAAATACATATATATGTCCGGAAGTATGATTCCCGGGTCGTTATGTCCCAA
>BQNB010032160.1:0-53397 GCA_026074375.1 Tanacetum coccineum
TCTCGCGAATGAGTTCTTCCCAACACTTCATGTCTCAGTTCACCTCTTTGGTGAGGATTTGATTAGGTGAGAGATCAACATTTTTACCTTTAATAATACGGGAGGTGTGAATGCGTTCAAATCAAAGAAATTAATGAATTTCATCGGGAGTAGGTAATTCGGTGTGGTATGGTCCTTCGGAATCTTGAAAAATAGATAGTGATGAAAGATCCCATTCGATCATGAAAATGCATTGACCGATGTAGGGAATACAAAGAATTGACCCGAATTGCTCGAGCGAGAGAGTGATGAATTCGTTTTGGATCATGAAAGAGATGAGAAGATTATCGGACTCATTAGTTTGGAGTGTGATTTGACTATAAAAATCCAAAATGAAGCGAGGAACAATTGGTTCATTTATCTCAAAAAGACAATTAAAACCAATGTTCATAAAGAGGGGTTCAATAAAGCTAGATTTATTGTAAAGTTCATCAACTACCCGACCCTTATGAATACATCGGTTTTCGATTGGTTTATAAAATTTAGCAATGGAGGAGGACATGCCAGGTGTCTCGGTTACTTTAGGAATATAAGAACGAGTGAGTTGAGTGTCACCGACAATTGCGCGAGGCATATTTTGCACCTAAATAATAACAACAACAAGACACAACAAAAACTGCAAATAAATAAAAAATAGTGTCAGACTATATATAAATATATTACGAGATTTAAATTTTAAAAATAAAGATCTAATGTTTGTCTATATGTAAAAAATGTGGAGTACCGATTATTTCAACTCTAAAATAAAAACCTATGAAACAATCCAAACGCTCCTTTATTTAATTTTGCTCAACCGAATATGTCGAAGAATATATATTAGATTATATATTTCAGCAACAATTATGAGTTCATCATGTATGCGTGCAAAACGTTTTTAACGTGTATTAACAATGCCCGAATATATTTTTCATGAGTTCCAAGTCGTGAGAAGTTTTTCGAAAAATAAATTGGGATTTATATATAATTTTTGAAATAATTTTTTTGTAAGGACCAAACACTCACAAATATGAAATTCCTACGACTACAGGAAGCATAATAGTCATACGTTACATTAAAAAAAGTCACATGTTACATAAATCTAATCCCAAGTGCATAAGAAAACTAGCAAAAAATGAAAAATCTCAATTTTTGTTTTGTGTGCGAAAATCGAATCCGAGAGCATAAATCCGAATGATGAATGTTTAAAAATACTTATAAAAATTGTTGTTCAAGATGTTAAAAATGTTTCCCCTTTGTCGAAAAGGCTTGAAATTGAGATTGGAGATTGAATTTTGTGATTCTGGTGGATTGAGGATCGACACTAGCATCGCAACAGCAAGCCGAAAATGAAAGGTGGTTTTGGTATCGTGGTTTTTATCAAAATGAGGCGAATGAGGTGTTTGGCAAAAATAAAAGGCCAGACCCCTTATCGATTGGGGGTCCGCCATCTGATGACCCATTTTCAGGTTTTTGGTTTTAACCGTTTTTGATAAGGAATGACGTTTTAATTCGCTTTTCACCAATTAAAAATACTTAAGCATTTCGGATGAAATAGTTAAGTTGTCGAGATTTATGAGGCTATTAAACGAAGGCGAGACGTTTAGTCGATTTGTTCCATCATTCCTAGACCTAGACGTAAAAAGTTAAACGGTTTTCACGCTTGAGTATGTTTATAAGGATTGTCGACGAGGTAGAGTAATCCGACTGAAACATTTTCCGATGATGATATACCCTTTTTGAACATTGCGTCGTGTTCACGCTTGAGTTGTTTAGTAAGGATGTCGACGATGTTGTATTCCGACGGAACTTTTTCGATGGAGATATTCCCTTTTTAAACATTGTCGTGAAGGAAGTGGTGACGAATTTCGATATGTTTTTACGCGAGTGTTGCAGGGGGTTTTTGCTCAAGTCGATGGCTACTTTGTTGTCGCACATAATCATAATGTCGTCGAAGCGGATGTCGTAGTCGATGAGAGCTTGTTTCATCCATAGTGCTTGTTGACATGCCTTTCCGGCACTTACGTATTCCGCTTCGGTAGTGGATATTGCAAGAGCGATTTGCTTCTTTGAAAACCAAGATGTTAAACAACATCTCATAAACGTACAAATACCGCTAGTGCTTTTTCGATCAACATAATCTCCCGCATGATCAGAGTTGGCATATACTACGGTTTCTATGTCGGACCCCTTAGGACACCATAATCCTAAGTGCGTAGTGCCTTTAATGTATCGAAAGATATGCTTAGCCGCTTTAAGATGAGAGGTTTTGGAATCCTCTTGGAAGCGTGCACAAAGGGAAACACTAAACATGATATCGCGCCTACTTTTCGTTAAGTATAATAAACTTCCTCTCATACCTCTATATTTTGTATTGTCCACGAGCTTACCTTCTTCGTCTTTTGTGAGTTTCGTATCCGGGGACATGGGCATTTTCATTGGCTTAGAATCTCCTAATCCAAATTTCTTAATCTTTTTTTTATGTATTTAGATTGATTAAAGAACATACCATCTTCTAATTATTTTATTTGTAATCCTAGGAAGAAAATTAGTTCACCCATCATGCTCATTTCAGACTCATCGTGCATGATTTTGGCGAAGTCATCACACAACTCTTAACAAGTTGAACCGAATATAATGTCGTCGACATATATTTGAACACTTATGAGATTTGAACCTTTCTTCTTTATAAAAAGTGTGTTGTCTACCATTCCCATGTTATAATCATGTTTAACAAGAAACGCTTTTAATCTATCGTACCAAGCTTTAGGAGCTTGTTTAAGTCCATACAAAGCTTTCTTGAGTTTATAAACATGATTAGGTTTTGCAAAATCAATGGATCTCGAAGGTTGTGCCACGTATACCTCCTCATTGATAAAACCATTAAGGAATGCACTTTTTACATCCATTTGGAATAATTTAAAGTCTAACGCGCAAGCTATAACACCCCCAAAATCGAATAGCATCGGAAGGTAACCGGGAGTGCTACTTCATAGCACATAGTACAAGTTATAGAAAATGACCTCTAAATGGGACGTTTTAAAAAATTACACATTCGATATATAATAAACATCAGAGTTCATAAAATATACAAGTCCCAAAAAGTTTAAACATAACATAGTATTTTTTTTTAAATATCGAATGGTAATATTATGCAGAGTCTTCAAAATATGTCATGCGCCTTCCATCTGAATTATTACCTTAAGGACCTGAGATAAAACATGCTAAAAACGTCAACTAATAATGTTGAGTGAAATTCATAGGTTTCATAAGTAAAATAGTGGACTACAAGATTTTAGTTATAGGAGAGTAGTGAAATACATTCAAAAAATCAAAACATTTATTATTTCACTAAGCTCATGACACAGAAACCTTAACAAACTACGGCAAACCCCGGCTTCGGTTTGTGCCCTAAAACTGGATGTTCTGCCAAACACCCGAGTATTTCAAATGTTAAATGCGTCCGTTTGACATGGTAATCGGATGATACATACCCAGGCGGGGATTGTCAGTCCCAATAGATCTATTCACAGCATTCACGTTCACTTTACAAAAATAATTAACGGCTCATGATATAGGGGACTTAAAGGCAGAAAAGGTACTTAGGGAATAATATATCATGCATAGCATACAGTTAAAACATACTTGCGTCCATATGTAAAAATAGCATGCATCTCCCCCCAAGGAGTTTATAAACATTTAAACAGTAAAAGTGTGGCTATAAACTCACAATTTAGCAATACAACAAAAGATAACAAAAATAACGTCGGAAAGGTTGAGAAAATCCTAGATGCAACCTAAAAGTAACGACGCGACTTAGAATATAAAAATATTACACAAGAACATATATATAAGTTTTTATAAAACTTTTATAAAGATTTAGCATTGTACTTAAAGTTTTAGTTTTTATAAAATAATCGGGCCCAAAAAACAAATATCCAAGTTTCATTCTTCTATGCCCAAAAACAATATCCAATTTAATTCTTATAAGCCCAAAAACAATATCCAATTTAATTATTATAAGCCCAAAAACAATATCCAATTTAATTCTTATAAGCCCAAATACATAAAGGTTGTCCCAATTTTCTGGTTTTAACCAACTTCACGAGTTTATATCTCCTAATCCTTAAATGGTCTCAGTTCGGTTTTTACGTCTACGGAAAGGTAAACGAATCTATTTTTCCGATATGTAGGTCCGACCACCTCGGTTTTTAAAAAAATGAGGTCAAAAGGTCAGTTTACTAACAACGACCAAGGTTGTGTTTTTCACAGTTTACGACAGTCCCGCTAAAACGATCGTATCTCCTAAATCGTGTATCCAGGGCCGATTCGACTTAGTAAATTTAAGTTAGTATGTCCTCTAAAAGTTTTCTTTTTACCAAAATAGTGACTTATGTACAAAATTTTGGAGTTATAGTCAAATGAAATTCAGTGTGCAGTTTCCGACAACCTATGTCGTTTATTTTCAAGAAAATTCATCGGGTATCGAAACGACTTGGTCCACCCGGAGAAACGGAGCTAAGACATAGAACTAGGCCTTTATATTTTTTCCTAATCACCACAGTATACCAGTTTTTCCAGAATTCGTGTACAAGCTACTGATTTCAAAACAGTCCCAAATCCAAAGTTACCAATCAACTTTTTATCAAGTTCTAGTCCCGATAATTTATGTACAATGCTAATATTTATACACATAATCAATAAAGTATAAAAATACATACAAATACATAAAATACATCAAATATATAAATAATTTACAAGGAAAAATTATGAATAAACAAATTGAACAATAACCTTACAACAGAAAGATGAAAATGATCGTGGTTATAACAAGAATCACCCAACAATTTGCTTCTTAATTTCTTCAACCCAAAAACCTTAAGAACACCACACTAACCCACTAGAACATAAGCTAATAAACCCTTTAATCACTTCAATATAACCCTTGAGCAAGATGATTTTGAACATATTAAATCAAGAGCATCACACTAGCCTTTATGCCTTCATCTTGTGATGATTTTTGTTGCTAAAATTGATATGAATTTGGTGATGATGGAGAAAAAATGGGACGGCAAGACAAGGAGCTGGGAGAGAGATTTGGAGCTTTTCTTTTCTTTGATGTTTACTATGAGAAGAGATGATCTAAGATAAGCCCAAGGCATGCAAAACTTTACCTCCAAGTGTCCCATTAATCTAAATAAATAGGACACATAAGAGAGTTATCCACTACATGAAATGTTGTGGCATTTTTGGTAGAATGAGGGGGAGGTTTTGGTTAATTTTTGTATAAAATTTTGAATAGATTCTAATTTAGCTACGGGAGTATAAGTTTCGTCATAATCAATTCCTTCTTGTTGATTATAACCTTGAGCAACTAATCTAGCCTTATTTCTGGATACGACGCCATTTTCATCAAGCTTATTTCTAAATACCCATTTAGTTCCTATAATGGCCATAGACTTAGGATTTGGAACTAACTCTCAAACATCGTTTGTAGTGAATTAAGTTAATTCTTCTTACATGGAAACTACCCAATTTTCGTCTTTTAAAGCTTCACCAACATTTTTAGGTTCTATGGTTGAGAGGAAACAAAAGAAATTACTTTTGTCTTGAGCTTGAGATCTAAGAGTTCTTTGGTTTAAAATACCTATGACATTTTCTAATGGATGATTGTTAGATTCTTTAATATTGATGTTAGGATTAAAAGGCTTCTTAGTGCTGTTGAAGTTAATGCTGCTAGTTATGATTATTACTGCTGGTGGTTATGTTTCTACCGCTGGTGAAGACTGCTAGAATACACTAAGTTATTACTGTTGTTAGAGTTAAGTTAGTACTGTTAAGGCATAAGTTAGTACTGCTTATGTGATAGGAATGAGATATATTAGGAAAAGATATGTATGAGTAGAAAACGCGTTGTAAGCCCATTAGGGTTCCTTGGTGTATAAAAGGAGACCCTAGGGCATGTAGTATATATCTCTTATTTTCATATACATTCATAGAATTCATAGTTTATAGCTTTAAGGTTTTGTATAACCCTAACACTGTCAAGAGTGTTCGTTTTTATATTGAGGCTGAAAGTTTGGTTATCTCTGTGTGTATTCAATATTTACTATTTTATTGATTATTCTTCTTAGTATCATAGACTAGATTCCGCATAGTCTTTGATATATTCAATCAAAGTTTCTACCATAAGTTGTCTTGGATCTATTCAATACAACTAAGCCTTTTACAAGTTAAGCAAGATCTATTCAAGTGGGATCAACAAGTGGTATCAGAGCTTGTTGAGAAACTTTGAATAAGAAGAACCATTCTACACACAAGATCTACTTGTTTCAAGAAAAGATAGAGTCAGTATCTGCACAAGTGGTTGCTGCTGCAAAACTTCTAGTGCTCAATCCAAATGAATTTGAGCTTTGGAAGATGAGGATCGAACAGTACTTCTTAATGACTGATTATGCTCTTTGGGAAGTAATCTTAAATGGTGACTCACCTCTGCCAACAAGAACTGTTGATGGTGTTGAGACAGTAGTACCTCCTACTACTGTAGAACAGAAGCTAGCAAGGAAGAATGAGTTAAAGGCAAGAGGCACTCTGTTGATGGCTCTCCCTAATGAACATCAACTAAAATTCAACACCTACAAAGATGCCAAGACTCTGATGGAAGCTATAGAGAAGAGGTTTGGAGGTAATAAGGAGTCAAAGAAAGTACAAAAAACACTTCTTAAACAGCAGTATGAGAATTTCAATGGAAATAGCTCAGAAGGACTTGACCAGATCTATGATAGGCTGCAAAAGCTTATCAGTCAGCTAGAGATTCATGGAGAAACTATTTCTCAAGAAGATGTAAATCTAAAGTTATTAAGAAGTCTGCCATCTGAGTGGAAGACTCATACCCTGATTTGGAGGAACAAACCTGATTTAGAAGATCTAAGCATGGATGACTTGTACAACAATCTGAAGATTTATGAAGCTGAAGTCATGGGGTCATCTAGCACAAGCCAAAACACACAAAACGTAGCTTTTGTGTCTTCCAATAGCACTGGCAGCACAAATGAAGCAGTTAAAACTGCTCATGGTGTTTCTGCTGCTAACTCAAAGGCTAATGCTTCAACATTACCAAATGTTGATAGTCTGAGTGATGTTGTGATCTACTCTTTCTTTGCTAGTCAGTCTAATAGTTCACAATTAGACAATGAAGACCTAAAGCAAATTGATCCTGATGATTTAGAGGAAATAGACTTGAAGTGGCAGATGGCAATGCTGACAATGAGAGCAAGGAGATTTCTCAAGAAGACAGGAAGGAATCTAGGTGTTAATGGGACTGATACCATTGGCTTTGACAAGACCAAGGTGGAATGCTATAATTGCCACAAAAGAGGTCATTTTGCTAGGGAGTGCAGGGCACCCAGGAATCAAGACAGCAGAAACAGGGAGCCTACCAGAAGAACTGTGCCAGTTGAGGAAACCACTTCTAAAGCCTTAGTGTCTCAGTGTGATGGCCTTGGCTATGATTGGAGTGACCAAGCAGAAGAAGGTCCAACCAATTTTGCACTAATGGCTTATACTTCTTCAGGTTCTTCAAGTTCTTCAAGCTCAGACACTGAGGTATCAACTTGTTCTAAAGCATGTTTAAAATCTTATGAAACTCTTAAAGAACATTATGATAATCTGACAAAAGATTTTAATAAGTCTCAATTGAATGTAGGAGCTTATAAAGCAGGTCTAGAATCTGTAGAGGCTAGACTAGATGTGTATAAAAAGAATGAGGCTGTTTTTGAAGAGGACATAAAGATTTTAAAACTTGATATTATGTTGAGAGATAATGCACTAACAGAGCTTAGAAAGAAATTTGAAAAAGCTGAAAAAGAAAGAGATGATTTAAAACTTACCTTAGAAAAGTTTGAAAATTCATCTAAGAATCTAAGCAAACTGTTAGATAGTCAAATATGTGATAAGTTCAAGTCTGGTGTGGGGTATGATAGTCAAGTGTTTGACAGTCAAATATTTGATAGTCAGGTGAATGATAGGTACAAAACAGGTGAAGGGTATCATGTTGTTCCCCCTCCCTATACTGGGAACTTCATGCCCCCTAAACCTGATTTGGTACTTGCTGATAAGGATGAGTATGTATTTAGTGAGTCAGTAACTAGTGTACCTGCAGCTGCAACTATTGAAGTTAAGACTAGTGAGTCAAGACCTAAGTCTGTTAGTGAACCACTTATTGAAGACTGGGTATCTGACAGTGAGAATGAGAATGAGACTGAGTCTAAGTCTAGACAGAGAAAACCTAGTATTGCTAAAGTAGAATTTGTTAAATCTTCTAAGCATGTGAAATCACCTAGGGAGTCTGTTAAGAAGGTAGAGAACAGTAAGCAAGCTAATTATCCTAGGAAAAACAGTCAAAGTCCTAGAGGTAACAAGAGAAACTGGAATAATTTGATGACTCAGAAATTAGGAAGTAATTTTGAGTTTAAAAATAAAGCTTGCTTTGTATGTGGCAGTTTTAACCATTTGATCAAAGATTGTGATTTCTATGAAAAGAAAATGGTGGAAAAACCTATGTGGAATAATGCAAGAAGGGTGAATCAACTACAATTCTCAAGATTGACTACCTCATCCAAAAATAAATTTTGTTCCAAGAGCAGTCTTAATGAAATCTGGCCTTAAAACACTTAATACTGATAGGCAAAACTCTTCAAGAGCAGCAGTATCAGTTAATACTGCCAGACCAGTTAATACTGCCTATCCAAGACCAACAGTGAATTATGCAAGAACAACATCAAATGTATTTAATAGAGCACATTCACATGTTATAAGGCCCTTTAACAAGTATACAACAAACAAGAACAGTAATTTCAATAAAAAAGTTAATACTGTTAGGGAAAATGTTACTACTGTTGGGCCAAAAGCAGTAGCAAGTGATAATAAGGGAAATGAGGCTAATGCTGTTAAGGCCTCAGCATGTTGGGTTTGGAGACCAAAACACAAAGTTTTAGACCATGTCTCTAGAAACAATGGTGCATCAATGTCCTTTAAAAGATTTGACTATGTTGATGCACAAGGTAGATCCAAGTTTGTAATGGCTTGGGTCCCCAAGAGAGTCTGTTTTTCTTACTTTTTGTGCAGGGCAATCCACAGTTAGAGTTGCAAAAAAAAGGAGTCATTGACAGTGGGTGCTCTAGGCACATGACTGGAAACAAGTCCTACCTCTAAGATTATGAAGAAATTGATGGTGGATTTGTTGCCTTTGGTGGAAACTCCAAAGGAGGTAAGATTACTGGAAAAGGTAAAATCAGGACTGGAAAATTGGATTTTAAAGATGTGTACTTGGTTAAGGAGCTTAAGTTTAATCTTTTTAGTGTCTCACAAATGTGTGACAAGAAGAACAGTGTCCTTTTTACTGACACTGAATGTGTTGTTCTGTCTTCTGACTTTAAGTTAACTGATGAGAATCATGTTTTGCTTAAAGTTCCTAGAAAAGATAACATGTACAGTGTTGATTTAAGGAGTGTTGTTCCTCAAGGAGGTCTAACTTGTCTCTTTGCAAAGGCCACATTAGATGAGTCTAATCTTTGACATAAGAGGCTGGGGCATATAAATTTCAAAACTATAAACAAACTTGTGAGGGAAAATCTTGTAAGAGGTTTACCTTCAAAGATTTTTGAAAATGATCATACATGTGTTGCTTGTCAGAAAGGAAAGCAACATAAAGCCTCTTGTAAGACCAAAACTATGAGCTCAATCAGCCAACCTTTACAAATGTTGCACATGGATTTATTTGGTCTAACTTTTGTAAAGAGTATAATGAAAACGATGTATTGCCTAGTTGTCACAGATGACATTAGAAGATTTAGTTGGGTTTTTTTTAGCAACTAAGGATGAGACCAGTGGAATCCTTAAGGCTTTTATAACAGGATTAGAAAATTAAATAAATCACAGAGTTAAAATAATCAGATGTGACAATGGAACTGAATTTAAGAATAAGGAAATGAATCAGTTCTGTGAGATGAAAGGGATTAAGAGAGAATTTAGTAGCTGAAAGGAAAAATAGAACACTAATAAAGGCTGTTAGGACTATGCTAGCTGATTCAAAGTTACCTACTACCTTTTGAGCTGAAGCAGTTAATATTGCTTGTTATGTACAGAATAGGGTATTGGTAATTAAGCCTTACAACAAGACCCCTTATGAACTTTTTAATGGTAGACCACTAACAATAAGCTTTATAAGACCATTTGGGTGTCCTGTTACTATTCGTAACACCTTAGATCACCTAGGTAAGTTTGATGGGAAGGCTGATGAGGGATTCTTTGTTGGGTACTCTGTTAATAGTAAAGCATTTATAGTATTTAACAATAGAACCAGGATAGTAGAGGAGACCTTGCACATTACTTTTCTTGAAAATAAACCTAATGTTGCAGGGAGTGGACCAGAATGGCTTTTTAATATTGATACACTGACAAAATCTATGACTTATAAGCCAGTTGTTGTAGGGAATCAAACTAATGGTAATGCAGGTACCAAAGAAAGTATAGATGCAGGTCAAGCTGGGAAAAAGACAGTACCTAGTCATGAGTATATACTGCTACCATTATGGACTCCTGATTCACCTATCTCTACAAGTCTTAAGAGCTCAGATGATAAGGTTGCTGATGATGTTGAAAAAAAAAACTACTAAGGATCCAGCAAAAGAAGATGACAAGGATGATCAGGATTTAAGAGAATTTGAAAGGTTGATTGTTTAAGGGAAAGAAGCTGAAATTAACATTAACAGCACTAACAGTGTTTCAGCTGTTAGTTCTCCTGTTAATACTGCTGGAACAAAGGATGCTGATGTTAATAGCACTAACAGTATTTATACTGCTAGTCCACTTGTTAACTTTGATGGGTTATCTTATTTTAATGCTAATCCTCCAGATGATCCAAAGATGCCTAATTTGGAAGATACTAGCATATTTGGTGGTGCTTATGATGATGAAGATTCTGTTGTAGGAGGAGACATGAATAATTTGGAGACTTCTATGCCTGTCAGTCCTATTGCAACAACAAGAGTTCACAAAGATCATCTAGTTGAACAGATTATTAGAGATCTAGATTCAGCACCTCAAACAAGAAGGATGACCAAGAATTCTAAAGAACATGGTTTGATGAGTTTAATTCAAAAGCAGAAGAGAACAAACCACAAAGACTTTCAAAATTATTTATTTGCTTATTTTCTATCACAAGTAGAAACCAAGAAGGTGATTCAAGCTTTGACAGATCCAAGTTGGATAGAAGCAATGTAGGATGAGCTTCTACAGTTTAAATAGCAGAAGGTTTGGACTTTGGTTAATTTACCATATGGCAAGAGGGCCATTGGGACAAAATGGGTCTACATGAACAAGAAAGATGAGAGAAGTATTGTTGTTAGAAACAAAGCAAGGTTGGTTGCACAGGGTTACACTCAAGAAGAGGGAATAGATTATGATGAGGTTTTTGCTCTAGTTGCTAGGATTGAAGCAATTCGGCTGTTCTTAGCCTATGCCTCATTCCTGAACTTTGTTGTGTACCAGATGGATATGAAGAGTGCATTTCTGTATGGCAAGATTGAAGAGGAAGTCTATGTTTACCAACTTCTAGGGTTTGAAAATCCAAAGTTCCCTGACAGAGTTTATAAGGTAGAAAAGGCATTATAAGGTCTACATCAAGCTCTTAGAGCCTGGTATGAGACGTTGTCTACCTATTTATTATAAAATAGATTTCAGAGAGGGACAATAGACAAGACTTTGTTCATTAAAAAGGTCAAAGGTAATATTCTACTAGTTCAAGTATATGTAGATGATATCATTGTGGATCTTTTAAGAAGGAGTTATGCACTGAGTTTGAGAAATTGATGCACAAGAAGTTCCAGATGAGTTCTATGGTGAGCTCACTTTCTTCTTAGGATTGCAGGTGATGCAAAAGGAAGATGGGATTTTTATTAGCCAAGACAAGTATGTGGATGAAATCTTGAAGAAGTTTGGTTTTTCAACTGTGAGGATAGCAAGTACACCTGGTCGAATTCAACAGACATTGTTAAGGGATGCAGAAGCTGTAGATGTTGTATGTTTACTTTTATAGATAATGATTGGTTCATTGATGTATTTAACATCTTCAAGGCCTAATATAATGTTTGTTGTATGTGCTTGTGCAAGATTTCAAGTCACACCTAAAGTTTCACATCTTCATGCTGTGAAAAGAATCTTTAGATACTTGAAAGGTCAACCTAAATTAGGCCTTTGGTATCCTAAGGACTCACCATTTGACTTTGAAGCTTATACTGACAGTGATTATGTTGGTGCAAGTTTAGACATAAAATCCATAACAGGAGGTTGTCAATTTCTTGGGAGTAGATTGATTTCATGGCAATGCAAGAAGCAAAGTGTAGTTGCCAACTCTACTACTGAAGCAGAGTATGTAGCTGCAACTAATTGCTGTAGTCAGGTGTTATGGATTCAAAATCAAATGCTGGATTATGGATACAACTTCATGAATACTAAGATTTTCATTGACAATGAAAACCATCTGCATAGTTAAGAATCCAGTATTTCACTCAAAGACTAAGCACATTGAGATTAGACATCACTTCATCAGGGATTCATATAAAAAGAGATTAATTCAAGTGATTAAGATTTACATTGATCATAATGTTGCAGACTTACTCATAAAAGCACTTGATGTTAGTCGTTTTCAATTTTTGACTGCCAGCATTGGAATGTTAAATCTCTGAGGTATTGGTTAGATAAATTGATGATTGGAATGGGTTGGAAATACTATTTAGATGAATTTGGGGTTTATACTGGTAACTCAAGAGTTAGTACTGCTGGCATAACTTAATGTTGTTAGGCGAAAAGTTAGTACTGCCAGGCAAAAAGTTAATGCTGCTAGGCCAAGTTAGTGCTGCTACATTACCGTTGGGGATAAAACTGTTAAGGGTGTCTTTGGTAAAGTAGTTGGTTACTTCACTTATGGTTTTGCTTTATTCCCTATAAAACCATTTTTGTTCACATAGTAATCACTCTTACGTTTTCAATTCTACAAACCTTAACTCGATTTTATCATCGACATTCACAATTATCATTTATGGCGGACCTAATCTTTGCTGATTCTCATAATATGGTGGCATACTTGGAAAAATTAGAAGACAATGCTGATTTTGTAGAGATAGTTGATTTTCTTAATGCTAGTCCTATCAGGTATGCATTAACTGTAAGTCTAACTGTCTATGTGTCCTATATTGAGCAGTTTTGGTCTACTGCAAAGATCAAAACATTCAATAATGAAACATAAATATGTGCCAAAGTTGATGGCAAGACTATAGTAATAACAGAATCATCTGTGATGAGAGATCTTCACTTTAATGATGAGGATGGTATTACTTGTCTTACAAACACTGAGATTTTTGAAAACCTTTAATTGATGGGGTATGAAAAGCTTTCTGATAAACTTACTTTTTATAAATCTTTCTTTTCCCTTCAATGGAAGTATCTCATTCATACCATCTTACAATGTTTAAGTTCTAAATCAACTGTTTGGAATGAATTTGGTACTCATATAGCATCAGCAGTTATATGTTTGGCTAAGAAACAAAAGTTTAATTTTTCTAAATTGATTTTTGATGATATGTTGAGAAACTTGGATCCTAATTTTAAAATTTTTAATGTATCAAAGGTTTTTATAACTGTTTTTGAACAATCAAATTGAAAATCTTGCAGCAGTTTTTAATGATGAATATGATACACCTTCTTATACTAAAAAGGTTTTTGCAAACATGAGAAGGCAAGGAAAAGATTTTTCAAGGACTGTGACACCATTGTTTGCTACTATGTTGATACAATCATAAGCAGTGGAGGGTAAAGGTTCAGGACAACCTACTGAATCCTAACACACACCTACTACTGCTTCACCATCTCATGTAGAACCAATCCCTATTGTTGCATCATCATCTCAACCCAAAAAGACCAAAAAACATAGGAAAACCAAAAGAAAGGCCACTGAGATATCTCAGTCTAGTGGACCTACTACCCTTGTAGTAGATGAGACTGTCTATGAGGAGAGGGGAGACAGTGTGGAAAGGGCTGCCACTACTGCTACTAGCTTAGATACAGAGTAGGGCAGTGGTAACATAAATAGGACCCAATCCATGGCAATACCTAATGATCCTTTTTCTTTGAGAATTGGTTCAGGTGGTAGTCCCAGGCGCCAAGATACCATGAGGGACAAACCTGCTTAAACTAGGTTTGAGAGGTTGTCTAAACAGTCCAATAAACCACCTCTCTCAAGAGTTAACACACTTAGAAGTGGGGAGGACAGTATGAAACTACAGGAATTGATGGACCTTCGTACAAAACTGTCTGATAAAGTTCTTGACTTGGAGAATGTAAAGAATGCTCAAGCTTTGGAAATTCAGAAGTTAAAGAAAAGAGTTAAGAAGCTAGAAAGTAAGAAGAAGTCAAGAACTCCACAACTCAAGAGAAGATTATTCAAGGTCAGGATATAGTCTTTTGCAGAAAAGAGTTTGGGTGATCCGAAGGATGCATCAAAACAGGAGAGGAATAAAATTGATCAAGATGAAGGGATTTCATGGTTTCAAGAGGATTCAAAGACTCAAGGAAGGTATGGTAATGATATTAGAGTTAATACTGCTAGTACATCAATTACTACTGCTAGTATTAATATTACTACTGCTAAACCTGTTACTACTGCTAGTGCACTAATTACTACTGCTGGTGTATCTGTTAGTACTGTTGAACCAAGTACTCCTCCAACAATAACAACAACAACTGTTATTGAAGATGAAGATATCACAATTGCTCAAACCCTTATGAAAATGAGAAGTGAGAAATCAAAAGAAAAATCAAAGGAAAAAAGAGTATCTAGAGAGACTGCTACAAGACTAGCAAGAGGAGTAATTATGAAAGAAGCTAGTGAGACTGCTACAAGACCAACTGTGCCACCTTGACAAATTGATCCAAAAGATAAAGGAAAAGGCATCATGCAAGAGCCTGAGAAACCAGTAAAAGTGAAAGGCAAAGATCAAATTGAATATGATGCTGATGTAGCTCAGAGACTTCAAGCAGAGTTAGATAAAGAAGCCATGCTTAAAAGAGCAAGAGAAGAAGAAGCTAGTAAAGCTGCAAACATTGCTGAATGGGATGATGTTCAAGCTATAATCGATGCAGACTATGAGTTAGCTGTAAAATTACAGGCAGAAGAGCAAGGAGAGATATCCATTGAAGAAAGGTCAAAGTTATTTGTGGAACTCATGAATGAAAGAAAGAAACATTTTGCAAGATGATGTGTCGTTGTGCGTAGGTATTTTATGTATCAACTTTTACTATTTATTTTATGCTGACTATACCTAAAAACAACACTCTAACGGGCAGTGTACCTAATCAAGATGTAGCTTCGTTGGTAAGTAGGGTGTTGATCACTAAGAGCAAGAGCATTAATATCTAATTTATCAGTATTTTAGTTATGCAAAACCTAAGCTAATGATAAAGGGGGGTTCAGCATAAGAGACTGGCACAAGTTTGGGTATCTAAGGTAAGGTTTTGATGACAAGTAAAGCAATAAACACAC
Organism: Tanacetum coccineum; assembly: GCA_026074375.1. NCBI lineage: Eukaryota > Viridiplantae > Streptophyta > Magnoliopsida > Asterales > Asteraceae > Tanacetum > Tanacetum coccineum. Next base: position 15,614 of record BQNB010032160.1, read on the forward strand.
ACAAGAAGATTAACAAATGATAGAGAAGCGGTCAAATATTAATATAAAGAAAACATATCAACCATGAATAATCTGATAAAACGCAGGTTTGTTTATTAGTGCAATGATAATCTTATCTCGAAGCGGCATATCATTCTTAAGACTTAGGCGGTACTTCTTCCTAAGACCTAGACACGAACAATCCTGTCACGATTAACGTACCCTCATAAAGCATCCTTATGTTTATTATAATCTATCTTAGGAGATTCGTAATGGTGCTCTTACAAAACCCTAGCTCATTGAGACTTTACCCATTTACTGCTTAACAACGATTTATATATTAGTAGTCCACTTGTCCAACTATCCAATAGAATTAGAACGTTATTTGTTGAATTATCTAGGGATACCTGCTAGTCAACACGTTTAATATACCAAAGGCAATATCCGATTATCTAGTTAAGCCAGAAGCGTATCCTTAGCACGGATTTAGAAGGACAATATTTGTGATCCTATGATTCTAGATGTATAAATCACTATATGGAGAGCTATCCCGGTATCTAGATTACTGGTTAGGTCTCACTAGACCCAGTTGAATGATAGGTCACATACAAAAGCACATAAACAAGTATAAAATGATAAACATAATCAAACAATCAACGATAAATTAAGACAATCAAGATAAACAAATCAAACATTAAATCTTCATAAACATGGCTGATACCTAAAGGTATCATCAGCCCATAGTCATTATAAAAATACACACGGTTTGATATATGAACGATTAAAATAAAGAAACCTCAATCGAACGCGTATTCGGTTGTGCGAAGATTACAAGAGTTTTCTTATGATCTTGAGGCTCATTTATGACCTTCTTGGCTCTTCTATACGTCTGAGAATTGACTTGGTGGTTTAGGGATTTTCTTGCACACCTAAAACTGAGTTTAGGGTCTTGTATTTATAGCGTCTGGAAATTGGTTGTAGGTCCTTGGTTTAGGATCTGACTAGCCTTTGTAAGACGATAGATAACTTGGAAAAATCTAAATCAACTATATGAGAGACACTGACTATGAATTATCAAGTGTTAATGCGGAATCTTAACACAAGAATAAAGAAGAAACGATAATACTAAATTGCTATTAAGCTCTATGCTTCTATTGATATTTCAATCACTTTCTTGTACATAACATTGTGCCTTAGGGTTCCTCTTATACACCAAGGAAACCCTAATGGGCTTTACAAACGTCAAAGGATAATACATATCCTTTCCTAAGATATCTCCTAAGATATCTCTAAGATAACTATTACTATTCTGTTTCATAAACAGACTTAACTATAACCAGTACTAACTATGACCAGTACTAACTATGACCAGTACTAACTCTACCTGTACTAACTCTACCAGTACTAACTTAGTACTGCCAGACTTAACTTAGTACTGCTAGTATTAACTCAATACTAACAGAACTAACTATTACTACCAGACTTAACTGTTATACTACCAGTATTAAGTCTGTTACAATCTATTTTCCCAACAATCCTCCCCTAACTTGATCTTCACTTGTGAACTTCAAGTTCCTTCAAAACATTCTTGATCTTTACTTTAAACACTTTAAGCTTTCTGAGGATGTTGTAAATAGAATTCTTCAAGTTGTTCTTGATCTGCAACACTTTAAGTCTTCTCCTTTTATCTCTGCAGCAACTATTCTTCAAAGCTCTTCAGCAATCCATCATATCAGCAACATTGACAATTATGTACATCAAATCATAAAGTTTCAGTCTATTCTCATCACTTCCAGGTGTGTTAACTCCTGTGAGAGGTGAATCATTGAAAATTTTAAATGGATTTGATGTCTCTTTACCAGTTAGCCATTCACTCTGGAGTAGTCAGTCCTTTGGCCACCAGAAAGGTGTATGTCCATGGTTAACTGAAAACCATTTCAACTCTCAGTACTTGAAACATTGGTGAGTTGAATACCATATGGTTTTTGGCAAACCATTACAGCCATAAACGGATTTGATATGCCTTTACCTGTAGCCGTTTGCTCAGGGCTAGTCAATCCTTTGGCACCTAGAAAAGGTAAATTCCATGGTGGATTGATAACCATGTCAACTCTTTGTACATGAAACTTGGTGAGTTGATATACCATCCACTTTTTGGTAAAGTGTCAACCATCTAATATGGATTTGCAATTTGTCTTTACCATAAGCCATAATCTTATGGACTAGTTATGGTTTTTCCACAGCCTTTACCACAAGCCATAAACTTGTGGGCTAGCCAACTCTTCACTTAGACAGATATGGTGAGTTGAAAACCATACAACTTATTTGCAAGTTGTCAACCATAGAACGGATTTGAGAAGTCTTTACCAAGAGCCGTTTGCTCCTGGACTAGCCAGTCCTTATGTCTCGATCCTTCATATAATTCCTTCGGTCTAAACTTTTGCGAAACGATTATCTTCAAACTTTCCACCCCTTTTTTGTTACAATTTTTCTAATTTTTTCCTTGTTTCATATACTAACTATAAAATCGGGTGTAAATTTCACCATCTTCATGATCATAATAACTCTGGATAATTTCTTCGATAATTCTTCATTTTTCTTCCGACGTACCAATAATTGTGTTGGTAGTACAAAAACATGAGTTTTGACTACTTTAAACATTCCCATTTGCAATGTAGCAAAATTTCTTCCAACCGTACCAAAGAATAGTAAATTGACACAAGACACGGAAATACATACTACACTTAAGCATCTAGCAACAGAATAAATATGGACTTTAATCTAAACAGTGATGCTAAGGGTGAAAAAGGTAATGAAATAAACAGTTGGTGTAATTCCTAAAGGATTGCCTCTATTGGTTTTTCTAGGGGTATCTTACTTTTAAGATGAGAGTAAACAAAGGGTTTATACGAGGATTTAACTAACCAGTGTAGTTAGTTAATAAATCAACTTATAAAGGCTTTTGGTGAAATCTTAGAACATACCAAATTAAACAGGTTACTCCATCTAAATCCATAGTTCTCATTATTGTGGTCTTGAATAGATATACCAAGCCAAGTTTTAAAGTCTACAACATCACTGGCACACTCATATTTTGTGGATTTTGGGTAAACATTTAGAAACGAATAAGGTTAAATCCTCACAATATTTGATAAGGGTTATTATTCCAGGTTAGTAACTAGTAATTTTTTACAAAAGTATGCTTGAAATTTTTTTAATTTGATCATAATTTTAAGCATTTTATGTAAAATAGGATAAGTATGTAGTCTAATTCTCATCCCCTCACTTGTATTTATAACAACCCCATGTTTTTTTCAGTCATATCCCGATACTTTTCATTTATTGAGTTTTGCATGTTTATGACCATTTGAACCACACTAGTTAAATCGCGTAGACATCAAAAGTTATCGTTTAGTTAAAGTTTTGACCTATCCTATCAAGACCTTACTTTATACCTGTCTATTTCATCATTTAGTTTATATTCCCTCTCGAGAAAATTTCATGATCACACTTATTTTATCCTATCAAAATAAAAATCTAATAATAATAAACTACACCAAAGTTTTAACTCTTATACCTAAGGAAACTTAATAAACTTGGATGAAAGTCCATGTAATCCTACAATCTAGCTTACAAAAATCGTGTATCCCCTCATTTTAAGTCCTCAAACCGTGTTATGCAAAGGATCAAAAAGAAATCCCTACAAACTAGATAAAACTTATGAGTGAAGATAAAAAGAATCCCATCCTAAAATAACTCCTTTTACCCATGTAGTAAAAGCCCAAAGACTTTTCTCTTAAACCCATGCCTGCTCGTGATTTCTAGCTGCTATAACATTGGTTTTGCCCCCAAGAAATTCACAGTAAACACCTTTAACTTCTTGTATCAAGATGCTTACCTAAATTGCTTATACATGCACTTGTGATTACTTGTTTGACTAGTTCTCATACCCTCAATTCGGCTATAAGAAGAACTTGGGCTAAGATTGTTGTTATCACAATTTCACAGATCACAACTCACATATATTTCTTTCTCTGTTCTCTGAATTCGCATACTCAACACACAAACACTCGCACACTTTAACCCTTCATCTATACAAAACCCTTAACCCTACACTCGCCCCATTAATTTTTGTCAATATCCGTTAAGCATGGTATGATTCGGGAGTTCGGCAGGAGCTAGAAGGATGAGTATATGTGGGAACACTTTGTTTAAGAGTAGGGTTCACCCAAGAAGGTTTAGAGAAAAGAAGAAAAGAAAAGTAAAACAAAAAAGAAGAAAAAAATAAGAGACCTAAAAAGAAGAAAATAAAAAGAAAGACTAGAATAATTACAAGCAAGAAAACAAAGAAAGAGAGAGAATAAGAAAAAAATAAATAAAAGACAGAAAGAAAGGAAAAGACGACCAGAAAAACATAAAGAGAAAAACAAAAAAAGATAAAGAAAACTCCAGCCAATGAATCAAAAAATCAGAAAAAAAAAAAAAAATATCTTTAAGGGTTTTGTTGTTCAAATCCAACCCCGCTTTCCCTTCAGCTGTGGTAAGTCCTACTCTTTTAACACTCTTCCTTTATGTATGCAATCTATATGCAATAGGGTGTGGCGTTGAGAAAAAATCTAAGTAATAAGATACAATGAAAATTATACACGACCTCCAGAGTCGATAATAGGAGGAAATTACAAGGGATTTAGGTTGTGTCACTTTGATTAACTAATTAAAATGTGTTAACGATGTCATAAACTACACCCACCTCTTGCCAAAGTACATTTGAAATTAGAATGAATTGAAAAAGATCACAGTACTATCCACTTTTTTTCTATTATTACACATTGCAACAAGTGTAACTTTTGGGGAAAAGAATGTAACTAGTTATCGTGTCATATAAATCCAGGGATTGATTGATAGTTGTAGATGACCTAATGAGCTTTATATAGAAATTGAAATCGTCAAAAACGGTTAAGAATTAAGTAACTCATGGTCATGTAAAAACCCTAAGAAAAACGTAGGTAATTGTTATAAGTAAAACGCAAAAAGCCATCCCCTGTTACTTTAAAGTACAACAATCGATCCCTTAACATGAAGCCATATGAAACTGACGTAATTATTTTTCTTAAAAGTAGGACAAGTCAAGATATTTAGCCCGCTTGGAATTATATATTTTCGTCAAGTATATAGAAAGTTACAAGTCCTCAAAGTTGTCGTGTAAAAACTACCATTCTGCCCTTTTCTTTGTAAACAGCCACGAGCATCTTTTTATTGAATTATTGTGCCAGTTCTACTAACCAAAATGACGTAACCAATGTTTTGTTAATAGATTCCAACGAGCTAGCTTTAATTTGTGGAATAGGAATCACTTGTTTCTTTTAAATACCAACCCTAATTTACACTAAATAGGCACTGCATCGCCGCCCTGGGTGCCGCACAATCTTCGAACACCTAGTGATGCATTCAGCCAAGTTTGCCTTAACGCACACCCTTACCTTTCGACCACTTTCTGACCTAGATAGCCACCCTGTCATGCATAGTTATAAATTAGGACTAATAGCCAGGAGGTTCATTAGATATGGTAGGTGCTTTAATTTTGGCCTACCTAAGTGAACGAAACCACAAGCTGCTTTCAAAATCCATGACCAACAGCATGCATTACAGCTGAAAGGCTCATTTTATTTTCTCAAAGTATATAAACTGTCAAGCGACTCCCCATGTTTAGCCTCATTTTTAACTACTTAAACGACGTTTTTAGACGAAACTCATTTGACGAAAGTTATAGACTACCCAGCGGAGCTTTCAAATATACTTTTACTTTTTAATGTCGTCAACTAACGAACCCGTAAATTGGTTGTAAAACTCTAAGTCACTTCATGTTAAGACTTAGAAAAATATACGCTTAACTCAAATAGTAAACGTCAACGTTTCGTCAAATTAATTAACGTACTTAGAGAACCAACAAGGATGACCCACACTAATATTTTAAAGAAAACTACAATCTAGTTTCCTGTAAATGAACGACTAGACGTAAAATTATTTATTTATGGTTTGACCGCGTTGACCTGATAAAGTTGATCATTTTTAAACAAGAAACTATTTTCCAATGTCATCAATATAAATAAAGTTCAAGCACACACTAGGGACGAGATTGCAAGTAGTTATATTATTATTTTTCTGTTTAGTGAATATGTATTATTTATTCATAGGTTGTGGACAAAGTCTTTTGCATCGTTTTTCGTGCCATTACCTTGTTTTTCCATTATCATTACTTGAGGTGAGTTTATAGTCCCCACTTTTATACTTTTTCAATCATTTATCAAATTTCGGAGATGAGATCATGTTTGTTTTACAACAGGGATGCAAGTACATTTTAAATTCAAATATTACGAGTTTGCCTAAGTAGTTATAACCCACTATGCCCATCATCATGAACTGTTAATTGCATAGATGTAATTGTTAATTGCATTATGTGAGCGCGAACGTTATGAATAGATCTATTTGGGATTAACATCCCCGTTCGGGCAAGTAGCGCTTGCTAGTTTACCGGTTGGCCGGAAACGACGAACGTATACCATTTGGATTCATGGGTGTTACGGGTTGAACATCCACATTGGGCAAAGTCATTTATATGTATTTGATATACATACATTGTTTAGCTTCGGTGTCATGAGCTTAGTTGTAACACCCCCAAATTTTTAACAGCGCAGCGGAATACCACTTGGGGTGCTACTTCATAATACACAGCGCTAGATACAAGAGAACGACCTCTAAATGTGTCGTTTGTAAAACAATCTCTATGAATTTCCTTGAAATTGAAATAATAGTTTGTCCCCATAATTGCATCACAATGAAAATCTTGACAAAGCAACACCAACAATTTGATCATTTGTAAAATCCAAGTATGAAATCTTGTCAATTAGGACTCCATGCAAATCAGATAATCCTAGCGATCAAATTCACCTGAGAAAAACATGCTTAAAACGTCCAACATAAATTTGTGAGTCCATAGGTTAGTTTAGAATATGAATAATAAACCAAATGTTTCCAAAGTATATAAGAACATTTAGATTCCTTAACTGTCCTTTTCAAAATAATGTATGATTTTTAAAATCAACAGTTGCAAACAGCCAGAACCATGTAAATCTCACAAATAAGTCACCGAAACGTATAACATAGGAACCACAAGATTTTTCCTCGTGATAAAGCAAACCGCACTTATCCCAAACATATAAACTTCCCGTGATGCAACAACAAATGCAAACATCACGAAACCCTGATTAAGTTTCCTAAGCTCATAACACTGAAGCTCGACAATCTTTCTTGCAATAATATATATTTAGCATTTTGCCCCGATTAAGTCTAACCCGAAACATCCCCAAATTCGACATGCTATAACGTTCGTTCTCGGTGATAGCTAGTCACCCGAACGAGGAGGTCATTTCCCAAATAGAACTATCCATAACATTCGCGCTCACATAATGCAATTCACAACTACATCTATGCTTGACAGTTCATGATAAAGGGGTACAACTTGGGTTATCGCTACTTAGGCAACACGTAATCATAATATAAAATTGATCCACTTGTGTCCATTTATAAAACAATGCATGTTTTTACTCCAAAAATATATAAAACATTTATCCATAACGAGTAAAAGTGAGGCTATGAAACTCATAATATCCTTTAAAAACAATCACATTGTTATAAGATGACCCAGTAAGTAAAGAGTTTGTAGACAAGCATGTATTCCCCCCTCGCGGGTTAAAAACATTCAAAAGATTGAAAAATTGGGGATATGAAACCACATTGATGATGAAGAACGATGGCAGATAGAGCATCAATATGACAATATGAACGAAATGACAAGCTGCTCGATCGAGAAGTTCAAAATCTTGAACGATAAGAACCACTAGCCTAGGATAATAATATTTGGGTTTTCCCGATGATGGTTACATCAACGCTACACGATGATGAAGATTTAGATTTAACGTTTGTAACTCGGTTTGGTGGTTGTGGTTAATAATAAAATGAAATATACCAAAGTGTGTAATAGATATTCATATATATTACTTATGAAAATAACCCTTATATAATTCCAGCCGTGAATTATTTAAAACAAAGAACAATCAATCCAAAGATTAATGAAAAGTAAAATATACCTTGCAGGATACTATAAGGAAAGTGTGAATAATTAATTAAACCATTAGTTTGACAACCATTTAAATTAATTAAAAGGCTTGGACAAAGGTTACACATGTCTTAACGTTATGAATTAATCAAAAACCATGTTTTAGTAACAGTTTATAATCATTATAAAATATAAAGTAATATTTTATAAAATATTTTCGTTTCTTCGACGGGATTGGTGCGTCTAAAACATTTCGACACAATTGTAAAGTATAGTTTTCTGTTCTTTGTCATATTTATTATAACAGTTAATTTTAGTATATCTTTAAAATATAACTTAGTTCCTTTATCGATTTATAGAATAATAGCAGTTTCAGTGAATCGTAAATAAATATATAAAATTTATATATATTTCGTCATGACTTTTCCATTTTATAATGTTTTCCTTTTTCGCAAAACTCAACGTTTTACTACTTATTCAATAAATCTTGCAATTTATTCGTGATTCCGATTTTTCCAACACTCCGCTTGTTTCAGATAAAAAACATATATATTCCACGTATTATATCTAAACTCACAAACTAATAAATATCGTATTTATTTAACCATTTAGCCACCATCATATATATCCGGTTTTAATAACTTTAAAACCTTATGTTGTATTTATTCACCGTTTTACATGAACCAAACGTACCTTTTTTGTTGTTTCGCTAACCGAAACACACTCTTTGTGTGTTCCTATCCAAACCAAACATACCCCTTGTTGTGCCCGCTGTCCCAAACACCCCTTTTAGCTGAAACTGCCCAACCAAACACCCCTTACATGCTTAACCAAACACCCCCTTACAGTTCTGCTTACCCAAACACCCCATTGGTCATATTTACACAGCCAAACGTACCCCTTTTGGGTGGGTTGTTAAGCCAAACGCACCCTTGTGCGTGGTTTCATCAAACAAACGCACCCTCTTTTATGGAAATACAAGCCAAACACAGCCTTCAGACGAGCATAAAGCCAAACGCACCTTGTTTGGGTTGCACAGTAAACACAACGCACCTAACAGGGGTGGCTGACCCTGTACTGTGAACGCAACCCTTGTGGTGCAAAAACAAAACCATCGCCGTTGGCTTTGACCTCGGAAACAAACAAACACCCTTGTGGCTTATTTTATAAACCGAACCAACGCACCCTACCTGGTGGTTTGACCCGACACCCCACGCACCCTTGTGGGTCGTGGTGGCTGCCGAAACAAACACGCCCTTGGCGTGCCAAACACACCTTAAATTTATGATAACAATAAACCAAATGCCCCTCCCCGGTGTGGTTTTTATAACCGAAACCAAACGCACCCTACCTGGTGGTTCACCACCGAAACAACACCCTTTTCAGGTTGCTTATAAAATCGAACGCACCCTGCTCGAGGAAAACACGACCCACCAGCTCCCTTTTGTGCTTAACCCAACCCGGACGCACCCTCTTGTTGGTGATGCAAAACCAAATGCTGCCCTTGTTGGTCATAAATACGAACCAAACGCACCTGCTGGTGCTATTAATAAACCCGACACACCCTGTTCGGGTTAAGAACCAAACCAGACGCACCCTTGGGTGGTGGTCGCGATGGTTGGTGGCGTGTACGATGATGGCGATGATGGGGTTGGCTGCTGTGTGGAGAGGCAGCGCGGTGAGGGTGGTGGGTTTAAGGCGCGTGGCGGCCGCGTGTTATAGGATCGAGTAGATCCGTTGATGATGAGATCTTTGGGTTTTTTTTTTTTTTTTTTTTTTGTTTTTTTTTTTTTTTTTTTTTTATTTTTTTTTTTTTTTTTTATTTTTTATTTTTTTTTTTTTTTTTTGGGCCGAACAAACTCACCGGAAAAGTTTTCCGGCGTCCGGCGACGATGGCGGCGGTGGTCGAGTGGTGGCCGGCGGTTGCCGAAAGATATGGGAGAGAAGAGAGAATTATATATGTATGTGTGTGTTTATAAGAGATGGAAATGAAAAGTTATTAAAACTTTTATATTTATATAAACAGTTTAAAAAAATTGTGACAAGTGTTATAAACCTGAGGGTGAAATTTTGTAAATTTTTCATAGGGACCAAATATGTAACTTTCGATTATATTTGTAAAATAGATCGTCTCGAGTAAAGCACGTTTGAGCGACTTATCGGATGATTCAAGTCACGAAACTTGCGCCATTGTTTTCCAAATCATTTTTCTGATAAAAATGAGTATTTATTTGATAATATTTCATAAATCTTTTTATAACATTTATAAAAATATTCGTTATTTATTTGGTGAACCGGTTACGTCTCGTTCAAAAGTAAAAATAAAAATAAATTTTTAACTCGTATATTTGTGTTATCAACAAACGTTACTAAATAAAATGATGACTAATTTATTAAATATTTTCATTTAATAAAAAATATAAATTAAGTATAATTTAATTATTTTTCTCGTTTCTAAATCTTGCGAGGGCATTTCAGTCACCTTCTGACTGTTTTCGGGTCTCGGTCAAAACTAAAAAGTTGTCAGGAATGTCGTTTTACATCAAATTGCTTTAGAGTCCGAATAATGAAAACGTGATTTAGCTGCTCGTTTTTGACAATTCAACATAGGAATAACTTATATCTCCTTTAAAATTCCGAAAATTCTCGGATGTTACAGTACCTACCCCTTAAAGAAATCTCGTCCCGAGATTAAATTTGTGTTATCCGATTGTGTGACCATGGAAAGACTTAAGGTTTAATAACTCGTTCTAAACAAGACGCTGATAGCTTTATTCAGCAAAATTCGGTGTTTCTACACTTCTTAATCTACCAAAAATTTTGGCTAGGTTTGTCCAGGATATTTAATCCAGTCAAATGGGTTATCTCAAACTATACATTACAGATCTATGACCGGTAATAACCGCGGTTATAGGAAAGTCTCATTATAGTGAAAACCTCAAGAAGAAGGTGTAGTCGCGTGAGTATGTTTGTAAAAGTTTCTAAATGTCCGAGGATGGAGTCTCGTTTCTACTATCTGTAAGGTTCGATAATTCACATCAACGTGGCTTATGGATGTAAGTACTCAACTTACTTGGTAGTACTAATTAGTATCATGACTTAAATTGGTGTACTATTTGTCTGCAATGAGTAATTCAACGAATACTAATATCGACATCTGCTTATCTTGTTTTAAGTGGGTATTCGTCACTTAGTTGATAAAGTTTAGTACAATCTGGACCACATCCAGGACCCAAACACAGCAACCAAAACGACAATAACTATGACAAATGGTGATGGGATGCAGAGGGTGGGGACCCTCCGAGAAACAATATCCCCAGAATAAAGCTCAATAAATGAGAGGAGCTCGCGGAAGAGCTTATGCGATAGACGACGGATTATGATACTCAGTCGTTAGTTCGATGAATCAGCTCCATTAGATCAAGTGTGCACAAGTCGGTTAGCTTCACCAACATTCATATGCAAGGAATTGCAATCGTAAAAAGTAAGACTTAAGACGAGATAAGGTAGCACAAGCGAGGCCACTTAAGATTTCTGCGGAGTTGCAAGGGCAACTATTGTTGTGCTTCTAAACCTTTTTAACGGATTCTGGTGATTATCGAGTTCAGGTTCATACTCGTCTCATATCGGATACCATTAAGCCCACTCATTTATAATTTATTATTTGCATAAAGAAGCGTCCCAATTTATGTAAATAATAAATTGATAAACTTATGGTTCGGTGATTTATAATTTATTTATTTAACTGAAGAGGCGTCCCAATCCTTTCAAATAAATAAATTATAAATCATCCTACTTAATAATTCCCGATGAAATACGCGTACTCACATAACCTTCAAGGTGATGGATGACATTACGATGCATGTGCTCTAATGAGTATGGGACAAGGTGTTTCCAAACTGTCTTCGAGACGGGGAAGTCTAAAACTATCAGGGAAATCACATAGTTTTCAAGATCGTTAATGAGTACTCGGTTAGAGTAACTAAGGTAAAAGTCTCGATGAACCAGTTAACATAGCAATTATCATATAAATCCTCCTATTACAAGTCCCGCCCATACAAGACTTGTAATACTTAGATTTATACATAATCCCATGTAAACAGAACTGTAACGGCTTTGTTAACATAGCAATTATCATATCAATCCTCATATTACAAGTCCCGCCCATACAAGACTTGTAATACTTAGATTCATACATAATTCCATGTAAACAAAAATTATAACGGTCTTCGCGTAATACGATATTGTATAAAGCTATGAAGAAATAATATTCTTAGAGACCATTGTTTAACTTACAATGTCTGAGAACGAAGTGAGGCCATTTTTTAACTTACAATGTCTGAGAATGAAATGAGACCATTGTGCAACTCACAATGTCTAAGAAGTAAAATGAGACCATTGTGTAACTTACAATGTCTGAGGTATAAATGAGACCATTGTGCAACTCACAATGTCTTAAGAAATGTTCAAGTATTTATATAATTAACTCTTATATAAATAAACGTACGATATATGCAAAAGAGATGCAAGCATATATATATATTATATATATTTATGTCATGTAAGCACTTAAGGTAACAAGTAACCTAAGCAAGTAAGCAAGTACTGTGTATGCACTTTGAAAATGTTTGTCTGATACCAATCTGTAACACCCAAAAAATGCGTGTGCAGCGGAATTGCCGTTCAGGGGGAGTTAACTTATATTACCAGCGGCTAGATACAAGAGAAGACCTCTAAATGTGTCGTTTGAAAAATAATCTCGTTGATTTCCTTGAAATTGATTATAACATTTGTCCTTTAATTCTTCACTGAAAAACTTGAATGTAAGACTCAATGCTCTTCAAGTATGCCAAGTATCTTTATATTAGACCTGAGAAAAACATGCTTAATAACGGGTAACTTAAGTTGGTGGAGTTCTTAGGTTAGTTTAAATATGAATGCTATGTTTCAATTGAATGTTTTGTCCACTGTGTATCACTGTACCATGTAAAATATCCCAAAATTTATAAAGAAAGCACGACACTTTTATGGCACAAAAACTACCAATCTTATCAAAGATTTACTAAAAATGCATGATCAATTTAATGTAACAAAAGTACCATTTATCCTTACAGATTTATAAATGTTGCATGAATCAATTTTATTGTCACCAAAAGTTACAAATTTTATCCATAGATTTATAAATAATGATGGACAAATTTAATGTTCACCAAATGTTTCAAAGTATGTATTGCACTTATATTCAAGGCACAGTAATTATCCGTGTGTGTATAAAACAATGATTACGATTACTCTAAGTTCATGAAACCGATACACTAATATAACAATAAGAGTTCATATGTAAGTATTGTGGGCCATGTAGGTCCATCCAATCGTAATCCGACATGTTATAACGTTCGTTTGCCCAGTGATAGCTAATCACCCGAACGGGGATTGTCAATCCCGAATAGATCTATTTTTAATAACTTCGCGTTGGAATATACTATTATTTATAACAGTTCGTTTTGTCTCCAGTGATAGCTAATCACCCAAACAGGGCTGTCACACCCGAATAGATCTATTTCATAACATTCGCGCTCACCCTCCAAGTGATTTACAGTTCATGAAGCTGTGACGTAGACTTATATATATACCCATAACAGGTGTCCCTCCTTGTAACACCGGGCAGTGATTTAATAAAATAAATACTCCCGTTACGGTGTCACCATCCAAGAACACCGGGCTAGTAAAGTATATAATATCTGTACTCCCGTTACGGTGTCCCTCTCCAACAGAAACACCCGGGCAGTACTGTTTTTGTCATCAGTTAAATCCGCTTAAGCTATCCGTAATCCTTTTTCAAAAGTAAAATATGCATTCGTGACCAAAACAATGAAGTCAAGTAATGTATCCCATATAGCGTGCCTATGTAAATGAGTTGTTTAAACCAATTTGTAAAATATTCATGTTGTATTGCCTTGTAACAGCATGTTCTTATCCCCTCTCCAAAGATATATATAAAACATGTAAAACGTGGGGTTTATAAACTCCTCGATGATGTGAACGATTGGACAGATAAGGCATCTAAATCTGTCACAACACGAACGGAAGTCGAAACGGCTCGATCAGAAGTTGCATCTAATTCTAACGGTTAAGACCCACTAGCCTAGGATAAAAAAAACATAAATAATTATGATCTGGGATTCTCGTGAATGGTTACGTCAAAACGCGACACGTTGATAAAGATTTAGATTTAAGTTGTAATTTTTGGTGGTTGTTAAATAAATAAATGAAAATTACGCTAAGTGTGTAATTTATATTTTTATATTTACATATGAAAAAATAACACTTATATAATTCCCCCCCCCCACCCCCCCCCCCCTCACTTCCTTTTCCCCCACCCTCTCCTCCCCCCCCTTCCCCCCTCCCCGTCCCCCTTCACCCCCCCCCCCTCTCCCTCCTCCCCACCCCCCCCCCCCCCCCCCACCCACCCCACCCCTCTCTCTACCTTCCCCCCCTCCCTCCTCCCCCACCCACCCCCCCCCCTACCGTGAATTTTATAACAATGACAATCAATCCAAATATTAATGAAAAGATTTTATATACTTGCCAGGTATCTATATAATAAGTTGTTGAATAAATTTAAATTTTTAACAACCAATTAGTTTGACAACCATTTAATTAATGAAAAGGCTTTGTACAAAGGTTGACACATGTCTTAACGTTATGAATTAATCAAACCATGTTTGTAACAGTTTATAACCATTATAAAATATAAATTAATATTTTATAAATCATGTTTCGTTTCATCGTGGTCTGTCTAGATAGTTTATCTTATTGTAAAAGATAGTTTTCGTCCGTTGTCAGGTTATGATGTAGTTATATTTTGATATATCTTTAAAATATAACATAGTCCTTTTATCGGTTTCTAAAAAGGATAGCAGTTTTAGTGAACCATTAATAATTATGGAATTTATATAAAATTTCATCATGACTCAACTGTTTATATAACGTTTTCCATTTTCGCAAAACTCTACGTTTTCCATATTTATAAAATCTAACATTTTCCCTTAATCGATATATATATTGCAAAATATTCGCGTGTTTCAATATTTCAAATGCCCGCGTGTTTTAGATATAATATATATATATTGTTATTATATCTAAACTAATCAAAATATTAAATATCATATTCGTTTAACCATTTAACCACCATTGTATATCCGGTTTATAATTTATATATCTCGTGTTATGATTATTCGTCAAGGTATAAATCAAACAAACCCTTGTTGTTTCGCTAAACCAAACGCCCTTTTTGTTGTCCTCTCTAAACCAAACGCGCCCTTTGTGTCCCTCTCTTAAACCAAACACACCCTATTTGGTGTTAATAACCATAAACCAACACCCCTATTTCTGTCACAATAACCAAACGCACCCTGGGCTGTAAAACAGATCCAAACGCACCCATTTCCGTGACACACACAAACCAAACGCACCCTTGTGCGTGGCTGTTAAGCCAAACGCACCCTAATTTTGGTAAACCCAAATCCAAACGCACCCTACGGCTGCTACTAAACCAAACGCACCCTTGTCTGTTCTATGCTAAACCACACGCACCCTAATCCGTTTGACCCGAAACCAAACGCACCCGCTGCGTGGTTTTTATAACCGAACCAAACGCACCCTAATCTTGTTAATAACCCAAAAACAAACACCCCTAGCTGCTGACCCGGGAACCACAACAAACAACACACCCTTTTCGGGTGGTTGCCACCCATCCCAACGCACCCTTGAGGTGGTTATGACCAACCCGACGCACCCTTTTGGTGTAAACATGAAACCAAACGCACCCATGGTGCTAAGAACAAACCTGACGCACCCTCTTGTGGTGTTAAACCACATAAACAAACACCCCCATTGGCTGCTACCATGGCCAAACGCACCTGATGTGGTGCAGCCGTGGTGGCGATGATGAGAGGGGTGGTGGCGTCGTGGTGGTGATGATGACGAGGGTGGCATGGAGATGGAGATGATGAGGATGTGATG
Organism: Tanacetum coccineum; assembly: GCA_026074375.1. NCBI lineage: Eukaryota > Viridiplantae > Streptophyta > Magnoliopsida > Asterales > Asteraceae > Tanacetum > Tanacetum coccineum. Next base: position 31,734 of record BQNB010032160.1, read on the forward strand.
ATGATGGTGGCGGTGGTGGCGTGGGGGTGATGGTATGGCAGCGGGGTGATGTGGTGATGGTCTCGATGGTGTGGAGATGGTGGAGTGGTGATGAGGGTGGTGGCGGCGGCTGTGGCAGCCGGAGGGGGGGGGGGGGGGGTAAACGGCGCGTGGCCGCAAGTAGTGGTGGGGATCGGGTAGATCCGGTGATGAGGAACATTTTTAGACTCGCCGAAAAAACTCGCCGGAAAAGTTTTCTGGCGGCAGTGACGGTGGCCGGAGGTGGCTGCCGGATTTGGGAGAGGGAGGGAGTGTATATTTGTGTGTGCGTGTGTGTTGTTGTATCACAAAATGAAAAAAAATATATAAACTTACATATATATATTAAAACTTATAAATAAATATGACAAGTTTTAATAGTTTAGGGTAAGTTGTGTAAAATTTTACAAGGACCAAAAGTGTAACTTTCGTTAAATAACGGTTCGGGGCTCGTTTGAGCCACTTATCGGATGATTCAAAATACGAAACTTGCGCCATTGCGCTCCAAATCATTTTTCTGATAAAAATGAGTATTTATTTGATAGTATTTCATAAATATTTTTATAACATTTATAAAAATGTTCGTTATTTATTTAGTGAACCGGTTACGTCTCGTTCAAAAGTAAAAATAGAAACAAATTTTTAATCCGTATATTTGCGTTATCAACAAACGTTACTGAATAAAATAATGACTAATTTATTAAATATTTTTATTTAATAAAAAGTGTAAATTAATTATAATTTAATTATTTTCTCGTTTCTAAATCTTGCGAGGGCATTTCAGTCACTTTCTGACTGTTTTCGGATCTTGGTCAAAACTGAAAAGTTGTCAGAAATGTCGTTTTACATCAATTTGCTTTAGAGTCAGAGTTGTGAAAACATGATTTAATGGTTCGCTTTTGATACGTCAACTATTAATTAATATAAAAAATTTTTTTCTTTTTCGGTTCAAGCCATATAAGTCAAAAATAACTTCCACCTTGGGGAAATAATTAATATATATGATTTATTATTTGAAATATGTTCCGAAAATTTTACCGGTCACGCGGTAATTGTTTTTACGAGACAATAAAAGACTAAAAGTCAAAAAGTTAAAGGGTAAAATCGTTATTCAAAATTTCGAAAATTCTCGGATGTTACAAATAAAGAACAATCGATATAAAGACAAATCAAAATATTATATTATCATAAACATGGCTAATACATAAAGGTATTAGCCGATGGTCATTGTAACAATACACGAAATCATAGATGAACGATTAAACATAATGCTAATCGAACGCGTATAGTGAAGTGTAGAAATTACAAGAATTTTCCCATCGATTAGACCACTTTATAGGACCTTCATGGCTTTATAGATCTTCTGAAAATCGGACTTGGTGGTAAAAACATACCCTAAATCGTGTTTAGAGTTTGGTATTTATAGACTCTGGTAATTGGTCGATAAGGCGTATTGAAAAACTCAATACGGCGTATTGGATGACTTGACGTGAGCTTCACAAATAAAATATTCCATAATTTTCTTGAGCTGGTTTGGATACGCAATATCCGATTTTTGGATACAGCGTATTGACCAATACGGTGTATTGGGTCTTCGGATATGAAGTATTGACGCATTATTTTTATTTTTTTTACGGAGTATTGGTTCTTTCGGAATACGGAGTTATTTGCTAAAATGTGTTTCTGATATTTGACCAAAGTATCATACACGGCGTATCTACTGATGTGGATACGACATATTCTTCAAAGTCGGGCAATGGTCTTGAGTTCTTCAAAGTCTTTAGATATGGCGTATTCATCTAGAATGATACTGCGTATTGATGTCAGAATCAGTCGACTTTCTCAAACTCTATGTTTATGCTTCAAAACACGTCCTTCTCTCAATCTTTTGCCAAATGCTCAAAAATTACTGCAAATAACAAATATGAACTATTAAGTACCAATTCATGCAATAATTATATCAAATGGGTTATAAACATGGGATAAATGATGATATAAAAGTAACGTTATTTGATGTCATCAAATATCCCCCCAACTTGAATCAGACTTGGTCCTCAAGTAAGCCTTTAAAGTTTATGAAAATTTAATCCCTAAAGATTTTTATGTTAACATTTTTATTTGATCGATTACAAGTACACCAACCAAACACCTCACGAAATAGGTATGTAAGACTCAAATAACTCAGACTAATCTATGTGGTTAACATGAACTAATTCGACTTACTGCTCGATCCGTGACGAGTATTCTTTCAAGGCCTGGCAAGGATAAACATCTCCACCACTAGAGCTAAGGAGTAACAAGTTTATAAAGGTAAAATAGGTTTTTATGATAAGGCTTAGGGTTGATCATTCTAACAATCTTTCACCAAAAGTACCACACCAACAAGGCAGCTGAATCACACATACATGGCCGTAACGACGGAATAGACATGTGTGTTCGATCACATCCTCATTCGAGTTTAACCAAGGGTTAGGATGAAGAATGATATAGGGTATGGATCTTCTAACTTTCACCAAAAGTAATAAACCAACAAGGCAGCTGAATCACGCATACATGGCCGTAACGACAGAATAGACATGCATGACTCGATCACATCCTCATTCGAGTAAAACCCAAGGTTAATGATTAGGAAAGGGAAATAAATTGTTGTTAAATAAAAATTACGAAACAAATAGACTAAGTCCAAACAGATAAGGTACAAGTTGCTAGACACTTTTTCCCGGACCATTACCATGATAACGATACAACTATATACACAAATGTCTTGATCATTGATAAAAAAACAACAACCTAAGTTGGCGTTCCCGTAACGGTCAACTCCCAATCATCCCATACTTTACATACTTTTACAAGACAAGTGGCGATAATTCTACCATTTTTATACAAAACTTTACATTGTTGACTTATAAGACGTATCAATGAATAATCGATCCTTCATATAATTTCTTCTGTTTATGCTTTTGCGAAATATATCTTCAAACTTTCCTCCTCTTTTTTGTTGCGATTTTTCTAATTTTTTCGTTTTTTTTCAAACAATACATAACTACAAATCTTAGTGTAATTTCACCATCTTCACGATCATAATAAATCTGGATAATTTTCTCCATGATTCTTTATTCTTCGGACGTACCAATAACAGTGATGGTAGTAAAAATAGATGAGTTTTGACTACTTTATACATTTCCATTTGCAATGTGCAAATTGCTTCCAACCGTACCAAAGATAGAAAATAACACAAGACTCCGGAAAATACATACTTTACACTTTAAGCAACTAGCAACTGATAAATGAACTTAATCTAACATGGTAGGCTAAGGTGTAAAGGTGTAGCGAAACAAACAGTTGGTGTTATTCCTAAAGGATTGGCTCTATTGGTTTTTTCAGGGGATCTTACTCTTATAATGAGGTAATACAAAGGGTTTATACGTATTTTAACTAACCAATGAGTTAGTTAATAAAACAACCTGTATAGCTTTTTGTTGTAATCGATAGAAATTACCAATTTAAACAAGTACTCATCTAAATCCATAGTTAGCCACACTGTGATCTCGAATAGATATAACAAGCAAGTTTCTAAGTTTACTACATCACCTGCGCACTTATATTTTTTGTGGAATTTAGGGTAAATCGGGAGAAACGGATTAGGCTAAATCTCACAATTGGAATTAAGGGTTGTTTGTGCGGGTTATGTAACTAATAATTTCACAAAATTATGCTTGAAATTTTTTAAATTTGACCATTTTTTAGCATGTTATTGTGAAAATTAAGGACAAGTAAGCGTTCTAATTCTCCTCCCCCCACTTGAATTATACAACGCCCTCGTTGTATAAATAAAACATTAAGTACATAAAATAAAAGAATTAGAACGAGAAACTTCCCTGGGATTTGCTCGGTAGGATCCTCCTTGTTGCGTTTACGAGCAAGAATGTGTTAGACAGCCGCCTTAAGATTCGTCAAACTCTAACACTTTGATATTTCCAGATTATAAATACTCTACCAATTTCTTATTTTCGTTCAGTAAGGTCCCTGTATTAGGTATAAGAAAACAAGTGCAATTCTATCTTCGATAATTGTTTGGTTAGAAAACAAAATAAAAACCTAAAACTGTACAGAAAGTCGATACGCCGTATCCATACTTCAGGATACGTCGTATTGAATCCTGTAAGAAAAATCCTAAAGATTTTAGAAATAAGCTAATCTAACTATCTAGAATCTACCTAGGTAAAAGGATTTCCAAAGTTTTAACAATGAAATGAAAAACTCAAAGTATAAAGTAGCAAAACCTAAGCTAATAGGAAGTTTTTTTTTTTGCTGGTGCAATTGGCATATTAACTGGTGCAATGCAGGCTAAGTTCTAAAATTATAACTTTTAAAACCTACTAACTCTTTGTATCTACACCTACTTTGAACAATGTTGAACTATGGAAAGCTAAAAATTCCTTGAAGCTTAAACTAACTGCTAACTAAGGTGTCCTGGTGCACAGTAAGAAATTTTAAGTCCTAAACTTTGTAAATCAATTCACTAACTCCTAAATCCTATGTAGAACCTTATTATTTAAATGTACTCAGCTTTTTAAAGCATTTTGACAGAATGTATTTGACTTTAGGAGTCAAATACATCCTATTCCAAACACACCTTTAATCTAACTGTCACTAATAAATGTGCACTTAAAATCTATTCAAGCACTAAACTGGAAAAACCTTATATCTACATACTCTAAAATTAACCTAATTAAGCTACTGAATTATTAAAACCTATGGCTTATTAGAAGCAATAAGCTAGTTTCTCTACTAGCTTCTACCTAAGATTGGCAAAATTCAAGGAATTAAAGCTAAAGATGATTATAACTAAAGACAGCTTAAAACTCAACATCTACAGGCTATGTAAGCTAAGTAAAACATGATTATCATGAGAATTTAAAAAAAATAAGCAATTTGAGATAAGCTATATATGCTAGTATGAAATTCAAGAAGGTAAACCTGAGTTATTGGAGTCTCAGCACTAGAGGCCACTCTTGAAGAGTGAATGACCTCGAATCATGAACCTATTGGCTTCCAAAGCCTCTAAACCAAAGAGCATTAAGCTAAATAAGCTAAAAACAGCTTATTACTTCTTAAAGCTTCCAAAACTTGATCAATTGAACTCAAGTGGTAATGATGAATGTAAAATGATGAGAACAAGTGAATGATTCATTAAAAACAGGTAATAAGCTCAAATTTGATCTATCGAAAAAGTAATACATCTCACATGAGCTTAATGAGAGCTTAATTGATAGAAAATTGACTAAACTTGAAATCAAAGAAGCAAGGTAACTGAAAACAGAAATATATCTCTCCAAATTCCAAAGGCTAACAAGTAGAAATCACAAAAGGCGGTACAAGGAAATCGAAGCTGAAGTTGAAAAATGCTTAAAACAAAATGCTTAAAAGTTCAAAACAAAATTAAAACTGAAAAACAAAAAACAACCACTAACTCTGAGCGATTTTCACTTCACAATTATGTAGAGGATGGAAAGAGGGAAAGTGAGAGTTCTGGAGACTTCCACTAAAAATCATCAAATACGTGATCATTTTCCTTTCCTTCATAGCCGATTGATTAAAAGCTGTGAGGTTACGCACCAATGTAATGATGGCCAAACGTGGGCTACAGGTGAGGTTGGGGAAAGGTTAATAAACTCACGAAAAGTGGTAAGAACGGTAGCGGGGTGGATTTACAGGGAAATGGGGTGTTTTGTGTTTAGGCGGAAAAAAGTTGAAGTTGTTAGAGGGTCTTCTGGCGCACTCTGTCTGTTTGAAACGTTGGAAAGTTGGCTACATATGGTCCTTGTGTGCCACCCCCGTCTTTTTCTATTATAAAAAAAAAACAGTTTTGATAATGACAATTTCGGAGGTTCGGCCCTTTTGAATTCTTTCTCCTCTTTCTATCTTTCTTTCTCTTTATAATACACTTACTTCATTTACTTGCCAGGTTTGGCCCCTCAAGGTGAATTTAAGGTATTGCAAGAGTGGTCCTTGTGGTGTAACGATAGTTAGTATGAAAAAGGATGTTAGGCTAACTCTGTTAAGTGAAAATGGGCTTTATATTTAATTTGGTTTTGGGCCGGTTGGATTTATAGAAGGGATATTGGGCCTTATATCTTCATAATGATTAAATGGGCTGACCCGGCCTATTAGATGGGTACGGGTGGGCCCATTTAACATTTCTTCAGTTTCGGCTTTGACTTTGACCTTTGACTTTGTCGGGGTTGACTTTGACTTTTCCATGCTTTTCCATTCCGTGCTCGGTTTTGTCCGTTTTGGCTTGATTTTTCGTCCTTTTGTCGGATATCCGTTTCCTGCAGAATATAAGTAAAAACATACAAATACAATGTATTTTTGGTACGTTTTTTGTCATTTAAGTCCGATTTTAAAGGTCAAAGGTATGTGTATTTAGACACATACCACTCACTCAATAAGTTGCTTCGTGTTTTTAACAAAAGCTCGTTGTTGGTTCTAAATTCTTTAATGAATATTTCCATCTCCTCGTGTTCACGTCTACCTTCACCAATGAATTTAGCCAATATTTCTTCCATAGTTAACCTCCTCATAGGGTAATCGAACGGGTAAGGAGGCTCCCTGAAAATGGTACCTGAAAAGAAAGATATAATTCGAAGTAAAACTATTCTAGAAAACTAAACTAGAAAGATAACTAAAATTGCTGCTATATCAGACAATCGATACGTCGTATTCAGTAAACTAGATTCGCCGAATTGATATTTGATGTCGAATACGCTGTATTCAAAGAAAATGGATACACCGTATTCAATAAATAACAACAGACAGTAGACAAATAAAACTAAATTTATACTAAAAAAATTATACTAAAAATACCAATAAAAATAAGAAATTAAACAATCGCACTCCCCGGCAGCGGCGCCAAAAACATGATGTGTCATTGTGTAGGTGTTATTTATGTATCAAGTTTTACTATTTATTTTATGCCGACTATACCTAAAAAAACACTTTAACGGGTAGTGTACCCGGTCAGATGAAGTTTCGTGGTAAGTAGGGTGTCGATCACTGAGAGTGGAAGTTAACTCTTAATTCTACTGGTATTTTATCTATCTACTTTTCATACTAATCTAACCTAATTATTCTAATTAAACCTAAACTAACGCAAAGGGGGGTTTTCAGCCTAAAAGAATGGCACGAGTTTAGTTCTAATTATCCTAAGGTGATGACAAATAACGCACATAAGCGATTAACAAAAGATAGGGAAGAGGTCAAATCTAAGTAAAAACGTATTAGCCAATTTAATCTAATAATATGCCTTGATTGTCTAATATCTTTGCAATGATTGTTAAATTAATTCGTCGGTGGTATATCATTCCCAGAAGTTAGGTGGATATCTCCCCTAGACCTCGAGGTTTGTGCTAGTTAATCTGTACAGATTAACCATACCCCATAAAGCTCACACGTTTGATATAATCTATCTATGAAACTAGATTGGTGGGTTATATGAATCCTAGCATCATGGAGGCTTTAACTTATTGCTTAATGGAAATTCATATACTAGTAGTCCACACCCACTTAACTACCTATGGAAACAGGACGTTATGTGTAATCCTAAGTCACCGGCTTAGTCTACCTATCCACTTAACCATAGATCGAAACAGGGCTTTCTATTGGTGATCCTATTATTCTAGCTATATGAATAAGCGTTATATGTTTCTATCCCGGACTCTTAGCCTACGCCCAAACAACACCGAAGTTGCAGCGCATTAAATATGTAGGACTAGACCCAGTTGAATGATAGGGAAAACACATAATTAAGCACATAAACGGGTATGAAGTGATAAACATAATCAACATGCAATGAATAAAGAACAATCGATATAAAGACAAATCAAAACATTATATTATCATAAACATGGCTAATACCTAAAGGTATTAGCCGATAGTCATTGTAACAATACACGAAATCATAGATGAACGATTAAACATAATGCTAACCGAACGCGTATAGTGGAGTGTAGAGATTACAAGAGTTTTCCCATCGATTAGACCACTTTATAGGACCTTCATGGCTTCATAGATCTTCTGAAAATCAGACTTGGTGGTAAAAAGCATACCCTAAATCGTATTTAGGGTTTGGTATTTATAGACTCTGAAAATTGGTCGATACGGCGTATTGAAAAACTCAATACGGCGTATTGGATGACTTGGCGTGAGCTCCACGAATAAAATATTCCATAATTTTCTTGAGCTGGTTTGGATACGCCATATCCGATTTTTGGATACGGCGTATTGACCAATACGGTGTATTGGGTCTTCGGATATGGAGTATTGACCAATACGGAGTATTGGTTCTTCGGATACGGAGTATTGGCTAAAAATGTGTTTTCTTGATATTTGACCAAAGTATCATACATAACGTATCTACTGATGTGGATACGACATATTCTTTAAAGTCAGGCAATGGTCTTGAGTTCTTCAAAGTCTTTAGATACGGCGTATTCATTTAGAATGATACGACGTATTGAGTTCCAAAATCATCGAGCTTTCCAAACTCTACGTTTTAAAGACTTCAAAACACGTCTTCTCATCGAAAAATCTTTTGCAAATGCACAAAATTACTGCAAATAACAAATATGAACTATTAAGTACCAATTCATGCAATAATTATATCAAATGGGTTATAAACATGGGATAAATGATGCTATAAAAGTAACGTTATTTGATGTCATCACTACCTTATACATATGAAAGCCATCTATTTCTATATCTCATCCTTTCTCAATACTAGATAAGAATTCCTTTTTTTATTAACAATGTAATTGGTAAATCTAAAACTCTTTTTCTTCTTCTTAATGCATGCAAGAATTACTAGTGTTGCAACACTATGATCAGAGGTCATAAAAGGCAATAACTAACCATAAGCCTTTCCATAAACAGTAGTAAATTCTTCATTAATCATTACTTTATCAAGTTTTTTCATCATACTATTTGCAAGATTCTTAGGTGACTTTAACTAGGTAAAAAACATACATGTACTATTGATGTCTTTAACTTCCCGCTCATTAACACAACACGAATTCTTGTATATCCCCTGTCATAAATGAACCCCTTGCTGAATGTTTATCATTTTTCAAAGTGAAATTAAAGTCTCCAAGCAATACACATGGTTTATCACCAATTACATTCTTTGCACCTCTTAAATCCTTCCATAAGTTTCTTCTATCCATACCACTATTCTCAACATAAACAAAACTACAATAATACTTTACTTTTGTATCCGCTGTTTCTAACAAACAGAATACAGTTTCTCTAGACATGTGCACTACCATCAGACTTACTATATTCTTATCCCATACCACAATGACTCTACAACTATTCTGGCTTTGAGTAGAATTAGAGATCCACTCCCATCCTCCAAAGCATCTATTACTTACTTTAGTTATTCTCCTAGGTTTTAAATGTGTTTCAATCACTACACAAACACTAATTATTTCCTCCCTAATAAACTTTAAAACTTCTTGTTGTTTTAAAATTGATTCATACTCCTAATATTCCAACTAGCTATTTTAAATTCCATAAAAAATAAGGATAAAAACCTGCTATTGAACTGTCAATTTAGAACAGTTGTACCCATTCCACTAACCACATTAGCAGAACACATATTTACTGCATCATTCCTTCCATCATATACATCTTCATTCGATTCATCATTCCCTTCCTTTTCCTTTGCTCTATCTTCTTCCCACTTAGTTTTGAAATAGTAAATCATCTCTTTAGACCAATTATTAGTTTTAGAACATGATGGTTGCAATTTCTTATTGAGATACTGATCTACAATCATCCTATCTTTCAGTTGATTAAGTTCTTGTTGCTCATCCATATCATTCTTTTCAAAAACTGCAAATTTGTTTAGGGAAGTCCATGCTTTCCAAGGTTTTTCCTTTGCATCTTTCATTTAAACATCTTTTCGAGTATCATTCATACCTTCTTTTCTTCTATATACTCCATTCTTGTTCCATTCATTGTTTTCATAGAGTTAAGATCAATGTAGACCCAACATTTGTCATAGACCCAATGAACCAATTCTGGCCACTTATTTTTTCATCAAAAATAAAAAAACTCATTTTTCACCTCTTTTTTAAAAATAAAATATCTTACAAACGGTAAATCGTCACACGACAAAAAATACACCATCGCGACGAGTATTTTTTTATCTTTCAGTAGACGGGTGACACGCTAACACTTTCGAGAAACTTTTTTTCGACTTTTTTTTTTTCCCGTCACGAATTGGAAAATCATATATGATGCGAATAACGGATCAGATATATTCGTATAAACGATCATATATGATTTCATAAAATCAATATGATTTTATAAAATCATATATGATTTCATAAATCATATATGATTTGTGATTCCCGACAAATCTTTTTCAATTTTGTTTCATGTCACGAATTACGAAAATCATATATGATTCGTATGACAATCATATATGATTCTACATAACAATCAAATATATGATTTCAAATCATATATGATTTCAATAAAATCTAATATACTTTATAAAACATAAAACAAAAAAGTTCGTCGAAAAGTCTATAGTGATCGCCCCTCTAGTAGAAAGATAATTTAAATTCCGTCGCGATGTATGATTTTGTTTTGTCGTAAACGATAACGGTGTGTGGTGATATTTTATTTTAAAAAAGAGGTGGAAAGTAAGTTTTTTTATTTTTGATGAAAAAATGAGTGGCTATGATTGGTTCATTGGGTCTATGACAAATGTTGGGTCTATATTGAACTTTTGGCTGTTTTCATATCCTTTCCCAGTACCTTAATTGTTATTGTAAAAATCTTGTCCATTCTTCTTTTTATCAATATTCTTAATGTAGTTAACCTCAATAAACCCTTCCTCTTCACAATAATGTTTCCTCTTCTCATTACTGGTTTCACCTTGTCTATTTTTTCCATCATCCACTTTAACTACGTTCTTGCATTTGCTAACATCATGTCCAAACACTTTATAGTGAGTGCATATCTTAGACCTCCAGTGGTATTCCACTTTCACTGATTTTGTTCCTTTTACTTGATTCTCTTTGTTTCTGTACCGAATACAAATTTCATCCTTAAAACCTTTATTAACATCAAATTCTACCAATACTCTAGTATACTCTCCTTTTCCCATCCCAGACTGACATACTTTTGCAGTGGTATTGTCCATTCTTAAAGGCTTACCAAGACTACTTGCTAAAGCACTGATACCTTTATTTGATATGGCTTCTAGTGGTATATTGTTCAACTTAGCCCAAACATGATTTTTTGTAGTTTCTTTAATCTCCATTCCTATTATAGGATCCTACTTCTGAACAAATAATGGTTTGTTGTTTCAATCCAAAGGCCCCGCTCAATGACTTATCCATTCCTTCCTCATTTTTAAATTTGAAAAAAATAGTTCCCATTGGCATTTACTTGAACATCAATCATCCCAATTTTACTCTACATCCTCCTCAAATGATATATGAGCTCATTAGCATTCATGTAACATCCCACCAAATGTCCACAAACTGTCAAATTCCACTTCAGACTACCATTTGATACCAATTCTTCATAAAAAAGCTACAATTTCAGTCTCATCATCACTTACTTGTGTTTCCTTAAAACATAGACTAGTATCCACCTTATTCTCATTTTTCTGTACTACACTATGCTGCACATTTCTATTACTTTCATCATTCTTATTAGCATTATTACAATTATCCACACTATTTTTCACAACAATCTTATCCACATTCTTATTAGTCTCAACAAATTATATATTATTCATATTTGCATCAATATGTTCTCGAGTACTTACATTGTTATCATCACATTCATTTTATTGCACTATCAGCCATATCATTAGTCTTATCTCCCTCTTTACCCCCAATTTCCTCAAACGTGTCAGCCATATCACTAGTCTTATCTCCCTCTTTACCCCCAATTTCCTCAATCAACACGTTTTCCTCAACCCTAATATCCTCTAATTCCAAATCATTCCGTCTTTGGCTCAATTTCACCATAACATGATCGTTGAATCTCACCGGAACTCTCAATTGCCTTCTAGACGAACGCATTTTATTCGACATATGAACAAATGGATTAAAACAGAAGTAATTTAAAATTAGGGTTTAAATTTCTCGAAATAACAAAATTGAAACATGTATACCTATGTAATATATACTACTGAATCGATTTATTGAATTAGAATTGAAAATTAGGATTGAAATGGATTAGAAATGAAGGTTTTTTTTAGTTTTTTCATAGTGAATTTGCGATAAATTTTGTTGGAAGAGAGTGAAAAGGATTTTGAAGGTCACACATTTTAATTCGAGTCGATTATATATATTTCATTTAAAAAAGGTGGGAAGTGAGTATTATGTTTTAACAAAAAAATCAATGAGTATGATTTGTTCATTGAATCTTTAAGAAGTTTATGATTTTTGTTGATCTTAACTTTGAAAAAGAAATACTCCGTAATAAATTACAGTTTTGGTGTTTTTCACTTTTCCTTAACCTTACATATGGGTCTTAAACTTTAAAGGTTTTTTTAGGGACAACTATCCAACCCAAATTACTCAGACAAGTTATATTCATCAAAAAAATCGTTCTACTTATCCTCTTATTATCACATAGTCATCGGTGAATGAGAAAGAGAGTCTTTTAAACAAGTCAATGCATAATTGACACATAAATGCAAGCAGATAAGTATGCAGGCGTAGGGCTGAGCAAAACAGACCCGCAAAAACAAACCAAACCGAAAAACTGCGTCCAACCGGTCTCATCGAAACCGAACTGACCATAATTGATTCTATATATTTATGATTTTCTGTTTAAGTTCGGTTCAATTCGAGCCAAAACCGAGAAAAACACACCTACTATGTATAAGTCGAGCCGAACGAAACATACCGGCACCGAACCGAACCGAGTCATTTCGGTTCGATTATTGGTTGATGTTTTCCACAAGAAGACGTATAAAGGGATGAGAAGGGATAGTGTGAGAAGAAAACTTAAAATGAGAAGAATAAAAATGATTTCTAGTGACGCATTTTAAGTAAGAATTTTTTTTTAAAGAGATGCATTTACTTTTACCAGTGTTCTAAAAGGCGCGCCTTGGCGGCGCTAAGGCGTGAGGCGTGACCTTCACGTTACGAAATGGACCAAGGCGTCGACTCTAGGCGTGGCGTGAGATGAGGCGTGAAAAGGCGCGCTAAGGCGTGAGGCGTGACGAGCCTTTTAGATTCAACTCCGATATTTTTTTTTTTCAAAATGAAGAATATTACATGTAATGATAGTTTCTTAACTTTATTCATATGTACAACGCTTTATTTAAACTTAATATATATGAAATATGATATAAATATATAAATATTTTCATATTTTGGGCCGTCTTAAGCCATGTCTTAAAAACGCAAATGCTACGTCATAGCCGCTAAGGCGTAAGGTTTGGTCATGCCGCCACGTCACGCCTCACGCTATTTATAACCTTGATTTTTACAAATGCATCTAAAATTTGGGGTTATTTTTTTTTTTTTTTTCACCCTTCTTATTTTTTTATTTTTGTTCCCATTTCATCATTAGTCATAAAGGGATATATGTAATAAAAAAAAAAAAAAAAAAAAAAAAAAATATAATATATATAATATAAAAAAAAAAAAAAAAAAAAAAAATATATAAGGGGGGGGGGGGGGGGGGGAAATTTCTCAAAAATTTTGTAAAACACTAGAGATAAAAAAAAGTAAAAAAATCAACCAAGTAGAAGCACAACTATCCAAAAACAGAACACCCTCGGCCTCTCAATACCTGACACAATTCGCCTCCACAACCACCGGAAAACCCCAGCTTAGAAAACGCGGCGATTATGAGATCCACTCTCCGAACAGCTTTACGCGCTTACCGGCGCGTCAATTCTCCTTCCACTAGATCTTTTTCCTCCGGTACAAACAAAACAACCATATTCACATCTGTATTTAAAAGCTTATTATTTCATTAATTAAACTTCGTTTATTATAGTTTATGGATGAAATGTTTCTGATAATAATATGATATGATAATAGTTAAAACGGCGACGTATTATGCTGTGTTGGATTTAGGGTTTTCAATTTCGTGTTTTAGGGTTTTAGAGGGAGTTTGGGATTGCTTACTTTTTTCAGCTTGTAACTAAGGGCGTGTTTGTTTCAGCTTATTTGATGAACTTATGAGCTTATTGAAAATTTGAAAAGCTAATAAGCTCATTGTGAACTGCTTATGAGCTTATTAGCTAATAAGCTACACGATAAAAATGAGCTTATTAGCTTATTAAGTTTTCAGTTAGCTCATAAGATCATCAAATAAGCTAAAACAAACACCCCCTAAATAGTGTTTCGATTTGGGTGTTAGATAATTGAAGTAATATTCGAGAAACACAAAAGAGTACGAAAATCTCTAATCTTGTCCAATTATAATGGGTATGAAAGAAGTGGTGTTGACATTTGAAGTAAGCATGTGCTGATGTGAGCATGTATTGACCTGTTTATCAAAAGCTGCTTATTTTGCCTTACTTTAAGCTGATAAGTAGAAGCACTTTGGAGCTAATACTCTAAATAAGCAGATTAGCAGAAAAAAATAAGCAATTCCAGATAGCCTCATAATTGCTGAATCAAATGACGATGTAATCTGCTGTGGCGGAGCCTATATAATGGTTTTAGTCTCATAAATTAGCAATTTGAAATAAGCATTTGAACATGTCATGACGTGCTTACTGAAAACTGCTTATTTTCCTCCAAAATAAGCAGATAAGCTATAGCTGTTTGGATGCTCCTAACGCTTTAGTCTCTTATTTTCATAAATGCTGAATTAAATGCCTGTGATGTATTATGCTGTGCAGGACTCGCTGCTGTTGCAGAACCTTACAATGAGACTGCTGGAATATCGATGAAAGGTGTTAAGATATCTGGAAGACCTTTATACCTTGATATGCAAGCTACCTCACCTGTAGACCCTAGGGTGCTTGATGCTATGCTTCCGTACTTCGTTTCTCAGTATGGAAACCCTCACTCACGTACGCATCTCTACGGTTGGGAGTCTGATGAAGCAGTTGAAGTTGCACGAGCACAAGTGGCTAAGCTAATCAACGCTTCTGCGAAAGAGATTGTGTTTACATCTGGTGCTACTGAGTGTAACAATATTTCAGTTAAAGGTGTGATGCATTTTTATAAAGAGAAGAAGAAGCATGTGATTACGACTCAGACTGAGCATAAGTGTGTACTTGATTCGTGTCGGCATTTGCAGCAAGAGGGGTATGAGATAACGTATCTT
Organism: Tanacetum coccineum; assembly: GCA_026074375.1. Taxonomy (NCBI): domain Eukaryota; kingdom Viridiplantae; phylum Streptophyta; class Magnoliopsida; order Asterales; family Asteraceae; genus Tanacetum; species Tanacetum coccineum. The sequence goes on from BQNB010032160.1 coordinate 47,079, forward strand.
CCTGTTGGGTCTGATGGTTTGGTGGATCTGAATGAGTTGAGGGCTGCAATTAGGAGTGATACAGGGCTTGTGTCGGTTATGGCTGTTAATAATGAGATTGGTGTTATTCAACCAATGGAGGAAATTGGAAAAATATGTAAGGAGTTTAATGTTCCGTTTCATACAGATGCTGCACAGGCGTTAGGGAAGATTCCGATTGATGTGGATAAGTGGAATGTGAGCTTGATGTCGTTGAGTGGGCATAAGGTTTATGGGCCGAAAGGTGTTGGTGCTTTGTACATGAGGCGTAGGCCTCGGATTAGGGTGGAGCCGCAAATGAATGGTGGTGGTCAGGAAAGGGGGATTAGGAGTGGGACAGTGCCGACTCCTTTGGTTGTTGGTATGGGTGCTGCGTGTGAGATTGCGATGAAGGAAATGGAATATGACGAGAAGTGGGTTACTAAGTTGAAAGATAGGCTGTTTAATGGCGTTACGGCTAAGCTTGATGGGGTGGTGGTTAACGGGAGTACTGAGAGACGTTATGCAGGGAATTTGAACTTATCGTTTGCATATGTTGAAGGAGAGAGTTTGTTGATGGGATTGAAGGAGGTTGCTGTGTCGAGTGGTAGTGCGTGTACAAGTGCTAGTTTGGAACCTTCTTATGTTTTGAGAGCATTGGGTGTGGATGAAGATATGGCTCATACATCAATTAGGTTTGGGATTGGGAGGTTTACCACTGAGGAAGAGATTGATAAGGCGGTTGAGTTAACGGTTAATCAAGTTGAGAAGTTAAGGGAAATGAGCCCACTTTATGAAATGGTGAAAGAAGGGATCGACATCAAGAGTATACAATGGTCCCAACATTAATATAGTTTTAGTGTTTGGAGAAAATGGTGGCTCATACTCGTGTTTTTCACAGGGTATCCCTTGTAACCATACTTTTCTATGTTTTACTGCGCAAGTGATTGTAATGAGCTGTTGCATCTGCTCTTGAGTTTTGGAATCAGACAAAATTTGCGCTTGGGTAGTTAAATATGACTTCTTGATCCTGATATTGATGTTATAACAATGTTATTTCGATATGAAATTTTGTATTGTGCTTGTAGCACTTGGTTTCTAATTATTAGCTATTTGGTTGTAGCCTTCTGTTCATATATAATAAAACGCTGACAAGCATTATCAGGCAAAGGTACTCTCTGATTATTGCTGTCCATAATAAGTCATCATCGTGTCGGTCTTGAGGTGGATTTTATTGCGTTGTTTACCAAATTATTTTCAGCATTTGATTGCTAAACATTAGCTAATTATTTGGAAGCATGCTGATACAGTGTGTAGTTAAACTGATCTAGATTTTTTACTGAATATTACATACTAGAGTACAATATCTAACAGGTATTATCGCCTTTAACATTTCTATGCTACCTTCAGGAAGCCCACCATAGCTGCATTGGCGGCCTGACCCGTATTAAGAAATCACCCATGACGACCGATGCTAAGAAACTACAAATTTTGACCTGTTATTTAACATGCACATTTTTTCGCCTCTGAGAAAACTCAACTGAAATCATTGTCACTATTTCATGTAATAGTTGCTATTTGGGAAGATACGCATATTTGTACTGCAAGTTTGCAAGCTTATTAAAAAAGGATAACCTGCATTTTTTCTGAGACAACCTAAAATTGGAAGTGTTGCATCTTCTTTGTGAACATAAGCCAGTTTCATGTTGATGCCTTATGTGTGTGAAAATAACTTTTCGGGCTAAGATATAATTTATTAATGGCAGGCAGTCGGATGCTACCCATTATCGGTTAGTTCTTAACTCACTGTCTCAGCAGGATACACTAGTTCCGAGCTATATGCAGCTAGTTGACTCTGCACTCTGCAACTTACCATTTACTCACAGAAAGTATGTGAATCCTTCCCTTCTTTGATTTTACACAGATATACATAGCAGAGTTGTAGAACTATAGATGACAATGTCAGTCTGTACTTATGAATGGGTTGATGTAGTTTGTGTTTGACTGGAAATGGGTCAACTATAGCTAAAGGGGTCAAATTGGTTTTTTAAATGGGCAAGTGTGCCAAATTTAGTAGTTGCATTATTGAATCAATGCTTTAGGAGTTGACGTTCCCCCAACTGTTTTGAGATCCCAAACAGAGGAGGCCATTTTCAATAACGCATTATATATGGAATTTTTAGTACACGTTTATAGTCGGATTGGGTTGCCCCACAAAAAAACTTTTAGGCCTATCTTTTATAGAAAATATAGTAACAACAGCTTTAACACGTATTACTCTAAATCGTAATATTACCCCAAATTTATGTGTAAAACGCTTTAGGAGGCTCTATGGAATGATAATAGATTTTGGGCGATGAATGACTGGTTTTTCCTATTTGGCCCATTCTTCTTTTAGCAATTTTTGATGAACTCTGATGGTGCGGAATGTCATCTACTTGGGCTATGTAGCAATGCTTATGCTTTTCATATAATTTATCCCATTCAATCTTTATGGCAGTGGCGGATCCAGGATTTCAAAGCAAGGTATGCACGATTTTTAGTGAAGTTATTAAAAAAATTGGTCTTTTGGGTTGCGGTTTTCGGGTCGGGTGTTTTAAAGGCTAATGTTTTGGCCAAAAAAAGCCCAAAAAATTTAGCCCAAAAATTTGGGCCGGCCCAATTAGTTTTTTTTTTTTTTAAATTTGTCGGCACAAAATAGGGAGGAAAAAAATGTTACAAAAGTACCGACGCATTCAGATAAAAAAATATCCGCGGTAACATTTCCGAATTGACTTAAACAGGCCCAAAAATTTGGGCCGGCCCAATTATAAAAAAATACTCGCGGTAACATTTCCGAATTGATTATACTGAAAAAGTAAACCCGCACTATTAAATATGAGACCGACCTGTGCACTATTCATTTTAAGCACTGTAGCACTGCTACAGTGCTGGGCCAAAAAAAGCCCAAAAAATTTGGGCCGGCCCAATTAGTTTTTTTTTTTTTTTTTAAATTTGTTGGCACAAAATAAAGAGGAAAAAAATGTTACAAAAGTACCGACGCATTCAGATAAAAAAATATCCGCGGTAACATTTTCGAATTGACTTAAACAGGCCCAAAAATTTGGGCCGGCCCAATTAGTTTTTTTTTTTTTTAATTTGTCGGCACAAAATAGGGAGGAAAAAATGTTACAAAAGTACCGACGCATTCAGATAAAAAAATATCCGCGGTAACATTTCCGAATTGACTTAAACAGGCCCAAAAATTTGGGCCGGCCCAATTAGTTTTTTTTTTTTTTAAATTTGTCGGCACAAAATAGGGAGGAAAAAAATGTTACAAAAGTACCGACGCATTCAGATAAAAAAATATCCGCGGTAACATTTCCGAATTGACTTAAACAGACCCAAAAATTTGGGCCGGCCCAATTATAAAAAAATACTCGCGGTAACATTTCCGAATTGACTATACTGAAAAAGTAAACCCGCACTATTAAATATGAGACCGACAAAATAAACTCGCACAAAATTAAAGGAAAAAAAAAAGAATTAATGACACGCAACAACGCGCGAAAAATTACACTATTAAACATAAAAAAACGCGCGAAAAAACAAATAAAAATAAATAAATAACACATTTCAAAAGTAAAACTACGTCGAACAACGCGCGAAAAATTAACGCCCGCAGCAACGCGCGAGTAATCTTGCTTGTTTTGTCATTATAACCAAAACTTGCATTAGCCGCTAATTTTAATTTCTAGTAAAAAATAGAGAAATCTGCAAATATGCTCCCTGTGGTTTTCCAAATTTGCAGATTTGCTCCCCAACTTCACGAAAGTGCAGGCGGCCTCCCCAAAACGAAACTTGTGTCGCATTCATGCTCCCTGGCAGGGAGCACAAGTGCAATGGAAGTTTTATATTCCATGCATTTGTTTTTCGATGTGCAATGAAAGTTTCAAACTGGAGAAGCCACATGCACTTTCGTGAAGTTGGGGAGTAAATTTGCAATTTTTGCAAACCACATGGAGCATATTTGCACTTTTCTCTAAAAAATATGATGAAAATGACTTTTTATTATTCAAAGATTGCATTAATTACGCGTATCATCAAATAGTAATTTTTATTTGTAGACACTTTTTCTGGCGGAGAAGTAAAACTAAAATTTCTCTATAATACAATCCTCAAACATTTGACCACTGTTCATCTACAGTGGTCAAGTGTTTGACTTGGGCCTTGGGCTCATTTGGCCCGGCCCAATTTTTTTTTTTTTTTTTGCTCTACTTTGGCCCGGCTCAAGTATTTTTTTTTTTTTAAGTTTAGTCCAACACCTACCTCAACTTTTTTTTGGGCCCTACTTTCGCCCGGCCCAATTAATTTTTTTTTTTTTTAAGTTTAGTCCAACATCTAGCCCAACTTTTTTTCCCTTTTTTCCACATGGTTACTTTTCATTGGCCCAAAAAAAAAACTTTATAATCCCTCCCACCCGCACTTCTTTCGCTAAAAATAAGAAGGAAAAAAAAAATTACGAGACGTGCTTTTATTTTTAACTAAAAATAAGAAGGAAAAAAAATTATGAGACTATATACTAAGACACAAACATTTGACCACTCTTCATCAACAGTGCTAAATGTTTGACTTGGGCCACTTGGGCTCAAATTTGGCCCGGCCCAACCCAAGTTTTTTTTTTTTTTACTCTACTTTGGCCCGGCCCAAGTAATTTTTTTTTTATAAGTTTAGTCCAACATTTAGCCCAACTTTTTTTTGGACTCTACTTTGGCCCGACCTCAAGTAAGCAATATAAAAAAATTGCTTGGCAAAAAATAGGAAATTGTTTTTATAAAACTACTGATTTATTCAAATAAAAAAAAATACTCGCGACATGAGGCCAAAAAATTACAACCCGCGACATGAGGCCTAACACATAAGCCTATATTAAAAAAAACAAACTATTAAACATGAGACCGAACAAATAAACCCGCATAAAATAAATTAAAAAAAACGGCTCCGCAAAATATTGCCAAAAAGATCTACATATCGGGTAATAGTAAAAAACAAAAAAAAAACTTTAACCAACACGCCGGACTAACAAATTAGCCCCCGGCGCAACGCGCGGGTTAAATTCCGACTCGTATAACTCAATTCACAAACGTCTGACCACACAGTGGCCAGAGTTTGACTTGGACTTGGGCCACTTGGGCTCAAATTTGGCCCGGCCCAACCCAAGTTTTTTTTTTTTTTACTCTACTTTGGCCCGGCCCAAGTAATTTTTTTTTTATAAGTTTAGTCCAACATTTTGCCCAACTTTTTTTTGGACTCTACTTTGGCCCGACCTCAAGTAAGCAATATAAAAAAATTGCTTGGCAAAAAATAGGAAATTNTTTAATCATTCATATATCAAACCGTGTGTATTTTTACAATGACTATCGGCTGATACCTTTAGGTATCAGCCATGTTTATGAAGGTTTAATGTTTGGTTTGTTTTTCTTGATTGTCTTAATTTATCATTGGTTGTTGATTATGTTTATCAATTTATACTTGTTTACGTGCTTTCGTATGCGAACTATCATTCAACTGGGTCTAGTCCTACATATTTAATGCGCTGCAACTATGGTGTTGTGTGGGCGTAGGCTAAGAGTCCGGGATAGCTCTCTATATATGCAAGTAAGTGGGTAAAGTCCCAATGGGCTAGGGTTTAATAAAATCCCATTATTATTCAACTAAGATAGATTATAATTAACAAAAGGATGCTTTATGCGGATACGTTAATTGTGACAGGATTGTTCGTATCTAGGTCTTAGGATGATGTCCCGCATAAGTCTTAAGAATGATATGCCACTTCAAGATAAGACTATCATTGCACTAATAAACAAACCTGCGTTTTATCGGATTATTCATGGTTGATATGTTTTCTTTATATTAGTACTTGACTACTTCTCTATCGTTTATTAATTTTCTTGTGTGTGTTTATTGCTTTACTTGTTATCAAAACCTTAGCTTAGATACCTAAACTCGTGCCAGTCTCTCAGGCTTAACCCCCCTTTATCATTAGCTTAGGTTTAACATAAATTAGATTAATTTAACATAGATAACTAAAATACTGATAAATTAGATATTAACGCTCTCGCTCTTAGTGATCGACACCCTACTTACCAACAAAGCTACATCTTGACCGGGTACACTGCCCGTTAAAGTGTTGTTTTTAGGTATAGTCGGCATAAAATAACACTAGTACAAAAAGTGGATTTGGTCACACATGGGCAAAATGGAACGGCCACACATTCACATATTTATGTGACCAAAGGTACCAAAAAAGACACCATTTACTAATTAGTCACACATGAACATT
>BQNB010032161.1:0-33870 GCA_026074375.1 Tanacetum coccineum
ACGGACGAAATCGTGAAAAAACGGGCGAAACCGTAAATAAACAAACGAAAACGTAAAAAATGGACGAAAACGGAAAAATACGGACGGAAACGTAAAAAAACAAACGAAAACGTAAAAAAATGAACGAAAACGGAAAAAACTTTAAAATACGGACGAAAACGTTAAAAAACCATTATCCCATTAGTGCCCGTTTATCCCATTAGTGCAGTAGCTCATTTATCCCATTAGTGCCCGTTAAAAAACCATTAAATAAATAGGATTCACGCAGTAGCTCATTTATCCCATTAGTGCCCGTTTTAGCCCGTGCCCATTTTGGCCCGTACCCGTTTTGCCTGATGCCCGTGCCCACCCGTTTTGCCGTCTCTCTTTTTGTGTTTCGAATATGTCTTTATAATATTACAAAAGTAAATAGAGAATTGAGATAGAAACAACAACACTTGAACATGTATTCTAGTTTTATAAAATGGAAAACACAAACACATGTTTCTTTAACTAAACGCGTTTTCCAAATTTTCAATTGTTTTGTGAAGATGGAAACCCCCTCCTTTTTCCTACAAAACAGGAAACATAAAATGATGAAAAATGTTTTCCAACTAAACGCAACCTAGTTATCTCTAAAAAAATCCATTGTTATCAAATGAACAATTTTAAATGTTCTTAAACACAAATAATTTTAAAAAGGTTATGATAATAACACAATAAAAAGATGAGATTTTAAAAAAACACACATTTAGAATGTAATAAACCGAAAAGTATTTGTTACCAGCACATATCATCATTTGGCATAGTGGATTTCAAACCTCTAAATTTATGTTTTTACATGCGTTTTATCTTTATGTGTTTTCTAAAAAAATCAGTTAGTATTTATTTCCAATAAATTAATCAACCTTTAAATAATGGAGTAACTATATAAAAGTTCAGAAAATATATTAAAATATAGCCACTTGTTCGAGGCCAAGTTCAGAATCAAAGATTTGATAGGCAGGGAGAATCGCTTATTGTTAGGCTGGATGGAGTAAGGATGCCAAATTCACCATCCACTTCAGCGTCACGTCAGCTTTCTCTCTCCAACTTTACCACTCACTTTTCAACCGTTTTAACACTCACCTTTCATACCAAACTCACCTTACACATCATTTTTTTAATTTAATTACATTCATTCATAAATTGAAAACGTAAACGTAAACGTACAAAATTAATAAAAACGTAAACGTGATTAAAAACTTTTATTCGTAGAGTGTTTTGTTGAGACATGTTTTTTGGAAAAAAAATGAGAATTTTTTAGAGAGATTGTATATAATTAGGAAGAGTTGTGTATAAAAATGGAAAGTGTGTGGAACCAAACACACCATAAAAAATATAATACTGAATATGAGAGTTTTGTTTAAAAATATACGAATTGTGTTTAAAAAATGAGTAAAATAGTGGTATTTATAGGTAAAAAAAAAGAGAATTTTTTTTTAAAAGTTTTTTTTAATATAAAACGGATAAAAAACATGTGGGTCTCAAGTGAGTTACCACTCACCAGTGGTGAGTGGCTCACCACTCACACTCCAACTCACGCGCAAGTTTGGAGGGGTGGCATAAGGATTTTGAGAGTGACTTTCATTTTGTGTGGTGACTTTGTTCTTACTCCATCGAGCCTTATTGCCAACCTTCAAATGGTTTTTATTAACAAAATAAAAAAAATGGTCCAAAGCATCGATTTAAACAAAGCAACGCGGTTGAGAACTATATACTCCTCAACCACGATTGGCCTGTTTAAATTGATGATATAAATCAAACACAAAAGGAGGCAGAGATATGAGCAGAAGATATTTTGAACAATTTATGGGGTTGGTATATATAAGGGGAATGGGCTGGTGTGGTGTTTGGGTTAGAGCACTGGGTTGAGCCATGGCTTCATGGCACAAAAAATTCCGCTATGTCAACAAAAATGTTATGACATCAAAAAAGTTATGGCACCACATTTGGGTGGTTACCTCGTTGGCTTCAAGCCATAGCAATTTTTTTTTCGTTTATTAAAAATTAGAAATACACAATTATTAAACATAAATAAACTTCATTAAAAATAAAAAAACATTACATTCATTAAAATTAAAAAAAACATTACATAAAAATTAAAAACATAACGAAAAAAAAATACATAAACTAAATTAGTTATTTGGATGATATAAAGCACGGATTCGGGCTTTTTGGGCGTTGATGATAGCCGCGTCAACCAGATCCATCTCGCCCGTCGACATTTGTAGGACTTTCAAGTCCTAGGCTACCGTTTTAGAATTGTTTAACGCGGCCCGAGAGTTCACCTCACGGTCGATACGATCCATTTTTTCCTTCCGGTCTAACTCGAATTGTTGTTGGAGCATTTCTTGAAACATTGACGGGTTTGAACCTGAACTAGCGGTCGAGTTGGAAGAACGTTGACTCTTAGCAATCTTTTGAACACCGAGTGGACGCGGCAACGCGTCGTCTCCAAAGAGCTCGGGTTCCTCGTCGGCAACCCAGTTACGGTAGCGTCTTGCATTTTTCGATTGGGATTTTTCCACTTGTGCTTGTCTTTCAAAAATACCCAAGCACTTTTGTTCTTAAAATCCGAGCGCATGTGTGCTCTATGCAAGATTTCAACCCTCGTCATCCAATTCTCATCGTTCTTGGTATGTGTTTAATTACACATACCTTTGACCTAATAAAACGAGCTTAAATGACAAAAAACGGACATAAAATGCCAAAAAAATTTTTTTTTGCTTTGTATACTATGCAGGTATCAGATATTCACTAAAGGACAAAAACGAAGCCACAACGGACAAAACCGAGCACAGAATTGGAAAGAGCACGAAAAACCGAAACCGAAGACATACGCATCTTATTTATTAGCCGAGTCAACCCACTCAGCTTATTTATTAAATTAAAAGCCCATGATATAAGCCTAAATCATTTATAAAAGTCCAAGCCCAAAATTAAATAGCAAAGCCCAAACCAAAAGCCCAACCATGATCTCTTTAAACTTATTACACCGTTAGTCCTTAGGGACTAACACAGTTAGTCCCTGACTCTTTGCACCGTTAGTCCCTACATCCTATTTTACCCTTAACCCTGTTAACCCTTTACCCCAAATAAACCTTAAAACCTCTCCCGCCAAAACTCACTATTCACCCATCCCTTTCATCTCACCCTGCAAATCCCGACAAAACCAACTCACACCCCACTAACACATCCTCCCAGAAAATGACAAGCTGACACTAGCAATCCCATGATATCTGATTGGCTGATGGGACATAGACAAGAATCAAGGGCTATGATGAAGCTTAAAGAAGCACAAAATGGATTTAATAGCTAAGATTAAAGGCTTGGAGAGCACGCTCAATACCTCTCACGGAAGAAACACACCTCAAGGCTTTGAAGTTTCTCTATTCGACTATAAATAGAGGGTGTTTTCACACATTAAGGCATCTTATCTTATCTAGTGTAGTTTTAATCTTTTTTATTTGTAACTTTCGGCTTATAGTAGTTTAAATGAACTTATTGTATTTCCTTTAAAAAATATTGTACTCAGTTTTAAAGTTTAATAAAAGTTAAGTTTTATGCAAATCTGTTTTATGTTTATGCAATCTTTTGTTTATGTTTTGATAAACCTCATATAAGCTCTTGTTTAAACTGTTTTACTAAAGCAATTTGAACTTTTACATAGCTTATAGTGTTTAAGCTAATTTCATCAAAAATCCACCCCTAAAAATACCTCAGCTTAACTTGAAAGATAAGCCAAACCTGGAAGGGCTTATATGACTATACTAGCTTGTTTTCAAACAAGCTAGAGCTTGTTGATAAGCTCTAAGAGCATTTATTGTCTTTGTTTAAGCAAAAGACTTAGTAAGTTTTCACTTTTTACCTTTTTAGCGTATTTACTATTTTGCTTATTAGAATGTATATCTTCTGCTCTTTTCTGCTTATTTATGCTTATTTATGTTGCCTATTGCTTACTGATGCTTGCTTATTGTTTAAATCTTCTTTGTTCATGTTTTTGTACAAAACTGTCTTATTTAGCTTAAAACTGCTTATGTTATTTGCTTATTGTTAAGTGCTTATTGAAGGTTGGATTTTGCTTATTAAGTCTTAAGATTGTTAGTTTGTCATCTGTTTTTAAAGACCTTAGCTTAAAACAGTCAAAATCAAGCTTAAAATGGTTTTTAAATTTTTAAAGGGGTGTTTGGGATAAGCAACACTAACCTTAGTTAGTGTTGTTTGACCACCCATTGGTCATTAAGCCAACTTTGAAAAGCTTTAAATAAGCCCTATAATCAGTTTTGATAAAGTTTTTAAGTCATATCAAGTTTTAAGGTTTAATCTATCAAATCTTAAAATCTATGGTTTTAAAACTTATTCAAACTGCTTATATTTAATTTTTGCTTAAAAGTTGTTTTGAGGTCTTGTTTATGCTTCTATTTTGTTTCTAAATGCAGTAAATTATAGTTGGTCAAGTGTGCAATTGTCTTGTGAGTTTTCTTATCATTCTGTCAAAGTGTTTGTTTCAGTTTTAAAGGTTAAAAGTCACTTTTCAATCACAAATTTAGGTTAGTTAATAGTTGTTTTAGGGTTTGATATTGATAGCATAAGCTTATTGTAGTATAAGCTCAATATGTTTGAGCTTATTTTGGAGTTTAGATTTCATTTACTAGCTTAAATTTAGGGCTGCAAGTAGTCATTTATCTTTGAAAAAGCCAAAAACAAGTTTGTAGTCTGTCATTGTCATGGTCCTTTTCTAGCTTATTTCTTTAGTGTGTTTTCTTTAATTTTGCTTATATGTGTTCTTGGAGTCTTAAACTCAATCTGTTTTTACTTTTCAGCTTATTGCAAATGTTTAATTGTTCTTTAGCTTAACTAAAAGTTTGGCAAAAATCTTTCTAAACTGTCTTTTTTTAGTCTCCTGTCTTATTGCTTTTTGTAGTGCTTACCAGCTTAATGTGTTTGCTTATTTGTAGTTTTAAGTGCTTATATGGAATATTAGTCTATCTGTTTTCAGCTTATTAGTGTCCTAGTTGCTTATTCAGTCCTGATAAGCCAAACAGTTTTTCCATAGTGTCTTTTAAGTCTTTTTTATCATCTGTTTTGATATCTTTTAAACTGCTTTTCACTTTCCTTTGTTTGCTTATTTTTTTGTCCTACGTGCTTATTAGGTTAAAGTATTGATCTGTTTCAGCTTATTTTTGTCTCTAATAGCTTTTTGAGTCCTTAAGCCCAATTAGTTTTAGTTAGTTTTGTCAAAGCTTAAAAAAAAGCTAAACTGTCATTTTAATCTGCTTATTTCTAGCTTATTATTAAGTTTGGTCAAAAAGTTCATTTTTTAAAGTTGCTTATTTTTGTCTTATCTTTAACAGTTTTCAAAAAGGAAGTCACAAGTTTCGAACCTGTGACCTCCCCTTAACCCCCAACACTTTAACACACACACCTTCTACCATCTGCGCTCTTGGGACTTTTTCGTTAACACTCCATACCACTTTCCTTTTAACCCATCTTTGCAGTTTAAGCCTTTCAGTCTGTTTAGCTTATTTACAGCTTATTCCAATAAGCTGTTGGACCCATTTTATTTTTCCTAGGATTAGATTAGTTCAAAGTACTTTTCGTGATTTTTTCAGATTTTTCTAAATTAGTTTAATATTTTTTATAATATTTTTAGATTAAATCTATTTTTAATTCATAATAAATAAAATAAAAGTCAAAAAAATATAATTCTTTTTTCTAAAATTATTTTTAATCATTTAGGACTTTTATAAATTAGATTTGCATTTTTAGGGTTAAAATTTGATAATTTAGGTTTTTAGTCGCGTTTTTCGATTCCCGTTAACGTATTTACTTTAAATCTTTAATTGCTTTAATTGTTGCTTGCCTTTATTTGTTTTTTGCATTAGTAGAAATAGAATCAAAACCAAATCTTTGATCATTCAAATCACGCGATCACGAACTTAACCACGATTCTCAATTCACACTTCGTTGGGACTACGACCCGGGAGGTTTTGAATTTTACTTTGGTTAAAAGTAATTTTCTAAAAACCTTACGGAATACTTACTCTTACTATTATTTGATATTTTAGTTTTAGTTATATATTAAATATATATTAAGTATTTATTATATATACTATAAGCTAAGTAATCAGTTCTCCCCACTCGTAATTTTCGTTTCGAGCACTAACGAATTAAACTTACTAATCTCTCGATTTATAGGAGTCCACTTTCCTGTCAACATGTTCTTGGTACGAATCAGAAAGCCTCGTTTCGCGGCTTGATCATTGTATAGCTCGAGAATTTTGTACCAAAACGTATCAGTTTTTTTGATCCGAACTGATTTTTGGATCCTCGAATATTTGTATGAAACATTCCGCCAAAAGGAACTCCTCGTCTTTGCTCCAAAAATTTCAAACCTTGACGACTTCGGCTTGCGGTTCCGGTTCCGGGTCAACGTTTCTTGTAGCCATTTTCTTGATACGTTTACCCCGTGAACCGATTTTCTTAGACGACGGAGTCGGGACCGTCTCGTCTTCTTCGTCTTGTGGTTGGTGGGATTGTTGATCGGATTATTGTTGGGAATTACCGGATTGTTGTTGAGAAATATTGGTATATGCCATTTGTTGTTGAAGTTGTCATTGTTGAAAGAGCATTTGTTGATCGGGATTAGAATACGAGTTATAGTTGAGAAAGTTGGCGTTGGGATTAGCCGAAAAAGAGCCCGAAATTTGGTTTTGGGGTCCGTTGAGCATACCGGTTACCCAATGATAGTTGGGATTCATTTTAGAAGTAAAAAATATAAGAAGTAGAGAAGAATGTGTTATAAATTATATTGGATGAGTGTGTAAAATATGGTGGAATAAGGTGGTATTTATAAAATTTTGAAAAAAGTAGGTGTTTAATTGTTTTAAACGGTCAAAAATACTCCCCACCTGTTTTATAACGGCTACAAATTAAAAAAAAGATAAAAAAAGAAAATGGGTATGGCGCTGACTGGTCATCACGACGCGAGGGCCGATAGTGCCAGCCACGGTGCGGTCGGCGCGAAGGAAATGTGGGCTAGTACGACTGCGCGACTTTAACAGCTGACCGTACCGACTGCTCTTAGAGGGGTACCTAATGGGCTGAAAAGTTCGAAATTTTGGGGGAAAAGTCCAAGTTCCAACCCTTGGCTTGTGAATTGTTTCTTTATTCTCAAAAGTTTTTTAGTGTAGAAACTACAAAGTAAAAGTTATTGTGTATTTTGTTATATCTTTCTAATTTGCGTGCCTACTTATCATTTTATACATACAAACATATAATATGTTATTCATCCACTCATTAACTTTTTGTATCTAAATCGTCAATTCTTTCACTTTTTAGAGTCTTGTAAGTAGGAAGATAAGCATGATTACAGGAGAAGGATGTATCATTTCTCAACTTAAAAATCTTAAAAAGTAAGTAGAAACCCGGTGGTTAAGGGCCTCAAACGGGCCGAGTTGATCAGACTCGAATCCGATAAGGCTTATAGAATCGTTTGCTTTGTTATAGTACACAAATGTAATAACACACAACTACCTACACGTCACATATAAAAACAGAGCCGTATTCGATGATGTGCGAAGTGTGCTATCGCACACGGTCTCAAAATTTTAAAAGTCTCAAAATATGTATCTCTTTATAATTTTAAGACCTCAAAATTTACTTTCAACCATGGTTGTTAAGATCCCGATCCTGATTTTAGGATCTTACGATTTTACGATACTGCAAAGTAAAAACGATCAAGATCATACATAAGATCTTTCCATGCTTAAGATCTTATAGGATCCCGGTCTTAACCATATGATCTTTAGATCTACTCCGATCCGATCTTACTTTTCTTGAATCACAAACTAAAAAATTACAAATTTATGGGTTGTGTTTCGTAAAATTTAAAAAACAACATGTTAATCTTCTTAAACATTTTATAATTATAATTTAGGACAACATTTCTATGAAACATTCATAAAAATTTGTGTTTATGATATATAATAACTTGTAACTATTAAGAGAATAACATTATAGTAGGATCTTACGATCCCGATCCGATTTTACGATCTCAATCTTACAAAGACGAAAAAGATCATGAGCAGGATCCCGATCTTAAAAACCTCCTTCCAACATCAAAATGTTAATGATATATGAATCTCTTTTATAAATATTTGTTAAACTAATCAAAGTTGTGTAGCGTGACAAAAATTCATAAACAATAGAGTTACAATATATCTTTATGATCATGTTTAGGCATCATATAAAATTTTGCACACGACCTCCATTAAACTTAGCTACGACGTCACTGTTTTGTATAATTTTAGTCGGTACAACTACGGACATATTAGCACGAAAATTTAAGTCAGTATCAAACGAGCAAGTTTTTTTTAGTTCACCTACGATATCAGTACATTCAAAACCTATCTTACTATTACGGAGTATACACTTAAACCCTTTCTTTAAACTCAAACTTAACGGTATCCAATCTCGTATTCGACATGCTAATGGAGTAAGTGAGATATAAACGATCAAATACCCAATAGTAGAGAGACTACTTCCGACCTCTAGAATAAGAGTGTTTCCATCATGTGTATTTTCTTAATTTGCCAGATTTTTAGTCCAATTGTACATTCATAATGTTGGCGAACAGTAACACCCCCGCAATCCACAAAGTGTAAAACCCACCTTCATTTCATATCCGTCTTCATCTGGCTTAAGGTATGAATTATCTCTATGTATTTCATCACAATTTATTATTCTCCTAATACTCAATCCAGCTGTAAAATCATAAACAAAATAAATAGCTAGGTTTCAAATTAGACCAAATAATTTGTTAGATAGTGTAAAACGAATCCATTTAAATAAAGGGTTTAAGTTTAGTGGAAGTTCGTCATCATTACATAAATTTTAATCGTGGAACATAATGTAAAGTTTTAGTACCAGGGGACCAAATTGTAGAAAATGAATGTCTTATGTCACTCTTTTCATTTGTGTTCTGTTGTGCTAGGTCGTGATCAAATTAAGGTGCGTGCTACTGCTGTCTGGTTTTCATGATGGAAGATTTACAGCGGGTACTGTTACGTGACTATAGTCTATCAGTTTCAACACTTCCAGATAAAGGCCGCTGCCTCTTCACCGCTCGAG
Organism: Tanacetum coccineum; assembly: GCA_026074375.1. Taxonomy (NCBI): domain Eukaryota; kingdom Viridiplantae; phylum Streptophyta; class Magnoliopsida; order Asterales; family Asteraceae; genus Tanacetum; species Tanacetum coccineum. The sequence continues at coordinate 9,154 of BQNB010032161.1, forward strand.
ATTTCTCTCCAGGTGAGTTGGGTCTACCTGCCAACATATTTTTTGTTCGTTTTTTTAATTTATGAATAATTCATATACTAAATATGATCATATAAACTATTGTTAAAAAAGGTCTTTTATACAAAATAGCAACTTACGCCGATGAGCCAGATGTACAAGAAAAGTATGATAAGTTGATAACTAAAACGGGACAAATGTAAAAGAAGGTTTTAATGCTGAAAAGTCCCTTAAAGTAATGATCGTAGGTCTCAAATAAGGCAGTATAGGAGGTTGTAAACACTCACACTTTCAGGGCGACTTCCACCTTTGGACTCGTTCGCATCTTACCTTACGTTTTCATATATTTGTACCTATTGGAGCTGTTACCAATCATATATACCGATTTTCACATCTACGGGTTGAATTTCACAAGGCACAGTGGAATCGGTTGGCACCTCTAGTTATCTATACTTGTTTTATTAGAAGCCAGAACTTATTTCAGTTTAGGTCTGTGTTTATGTTTATCGGTTGACATTATGCGCATTATTGGTATACATGATAACATGAATGTTGATCAGTCTCTTTCTATTTTTATATATTACAGGAGATGTTGTATTTAGCCAAGAACCTTATGTTTCTGTACCAACCAAAACTTCAGTGGAATCGAGATGCAGTTGGTGCTTTGCATCAAGTGATGTAAAGAGATGCTCATCTTGTCATGTCGTATGGTATTGTTGTAGCAGATGTCAGGTATACTTTGTTTAATTATGTCATCTTTCATATATCATAGTTTCTTAATCATATATGTTCTTGGGAAATGATTTCGTTGGTGGACATATTAGAAATCCGATTGGAAGCTGCATCGCCTTGAATGTCAGCTGCTTGCCCATCTAGAGAAAAACAGATTAAGATCTCTTACACCTTCAATACGTTTGATAGTTAAACTTTACCTCCGGAGGAAGTTGCAGAATGAAAAGGTGAAATTCTTTGCTTATTATATTTATTGTTGTTTTTTAATATTAGTGCTTTGTTTATGCTGTAAAATAAGGTGAACTGTATCGAGACTGGTTGATAGTAAGTAGAATTCATGTTACATTTTTTTTCGTTTTTTCCTACGCCTCTTCTAATTGCCAGGTTATCCCTTCTACTGCAATGGACAACTACAACCTGGTGAAGGACTTAGTATCTCGTATCCTTGCATATCTGAAATATGTTTTTTTTAATTCCTTTTTCAATAAGTTACGCTAATATATATATATATTGTGAACTTAAATATCTAATTTAACAGATTACTTTCTGGACCTATGTGCACAGGTTGGTTAGAAGTATTGCACAACAAGGCTATTCATGTGCCTGATTAAACAAACTACCACTTCTTTTAATGTATATTTTGCTCGTGCAACAAAAATATAAGAAATTAACAATTTCTTACAACTAATTAAGAAAATTCATTCTCTTAATCAACATAAACTTTGAGATTTACGAAGGGCGTGCTTTGTCTTTTTTTTTTAATAATGACGAGAAACCTATTTGGTAGTAAAGTTCTCTAGCAATAACCAACAAGGTTATTTTCAACCTATTGTATAGTAACTGCTTTCACCTTTTTCTAATTTCTTTATATGTGATCTTTGTTTAACATGTCATTATCAGTTAATGGTATTTTGAAATTATATAGTTTGGTTGTTCTCTTTAACATTATTTCATGAAGATATCTCAGAAGTTGAAGAGACGCAGATGGTGTTGTATGCACAAATGGCAAGCCTTGTTAATGTGATACTACAGTGGCCTGGTCTCGATATCAAAGAAATTGCAGAAAGTTTCTCAAAGGTACGAAGTTTTAAAACTACTCTTTGACTACCTAAACATCCAATTTACATATTAATTTTCAAACTTTGTCCCCTTGATTTATATATTCTCTGCATAAATTAATCCCCAGTAGGATGTTTTGTTTTTTCATACATATATTTGTTTGAATTTGGTCCGATTTTTAATCACATACAGCTCGCATGCAATGCGCACACAGTCTGTGACAGTGAGCTGATACCATTGGGAACCGGACTGTATCCTGTCATTTCCATTATAAATCACAGGTGACTTCATGGACTGATACATGCACCTTGGACTTTATACTCAGATGGGCTTATAAATGGTTTTGATCTCACAGCTGCTCTCCAAATGCAGTTCTGGTATTTGAGGGACGAATAGCAACAGTACGTGCTGTGCAACATATACCAAAAGGCAGTGAGGTATGTCATCTAAGTTACCAACACTTGAGCTTGTACGAAAGACTGAAACTGAAACTACTGATGTGTCTGGTCCTGTAGTTGAAAATCGAGAAAGTGAACGAGAGATAAGGTCAAAAGAGATGTGTTTGACATCACATCAGTGTGTGAAATATTAGTCAGGAGTGTATCATCTTCAAAGAGTTATAAAAATGTTATTTGGATTTTTTCAAAGAAAATAGGAGTACATGATGACATATACGACAAACATAATTAAGCTGAGATTATATATTGAGGAGATAACATGTCAGTGTGAACATATGTCTGATTAACTATTTCGTTGATGTAGTAATTAATCGGATCTTGCAGACAAAGATTGTTTAATAATCTATATCATGGTTAACTTTGTTATCTGTCCCAAATTAGGCCTTGTTTATATCCCATTTTTCTCAAATTAAGTGTTCATGTCTTCAATTATCTGTCACCGTACTCCAGTTTTCCATATGCTAAAACACTTGTGTTTTGGTTCTCTGCTTTAGGTATTAATAAGTTACATAGAGACAGCAGGAAGCACAATGACTCGGCAAAAGGCTCTGAGGGAACAGTACTTCTTCACTTGCAGTTGTACCCGCTGCATAAAACTGGTATTTCTGAATGCTTATTTTGTTGATCGTTTAACACTCTTCCTCTTCTAAGTTCTGTTGAATGTTTATGTAATGCTTTGTCATTGTGGCTTTGTATTGAAGGGTCAGCGTGGAGATATTGAAGAAAGCGCAGTTCTTGAAGGTTACAGATGCAAGAATCACACATGCTATGGTTTCTTACTTCGTGATCCTGGTATCAGTCACCTCTCTAGCGTGCAATTCTGTGAAATTTGTTTCTAGTAGTGTTTATAATGTTATTTATATTGTTATGCAGAGAGTAAAGGATTTGAATGTCAAAAATGTGGGCTTGTAAGGGAGAAAGATGAAATACTAAAGATTGCTGGTGAAGAAAAAACAGTGGCAGAGAAGGCATCTGCAGCTCTTTCTTCTGGGTGTATCCTCTAATCTTTTGCCTAAATGTTTTATTATGCAAAAAAAAAAAAAAAATCACTTGTTTTATTCACCTATGATGTAACTTGGATGAATATATACGTTAAGGATGCAGTTGATATTCAATTATCTAGTGAAAAACTTAATTCAATTATCTAGTGAAACTTAACCATATTTCAGATACCAAGGAAGCTCTTGAGATGTACTTGAGAGTTGAGAAACTTCAATTGAAGCTTTGTCATTCCTTTTCTATCAATCTGTTGCGAACCAGGGAAACTCTCTTAAAGGTACGTCACATTTCATTTTAAATCTCTGGCCCAGAGGTAGCAAAATGGGTGGGTTAGGTACAGGTCAACAAGGGTATTTTTCGTGTGGGCTGTGTTCTTTTATCCGAAATTATAATTTCTATCCCAGTGTTTCAAATTTGATTAAGGAAGTTATACTAAACATTTTGGATAAAAAGATTGAGGTTTCTATTATTAAAATGCACTTCTAAACTAATCATGTGTTTTCCTTGTTGACCCATCAGAGATATAACATAACTCGAACCGGCCCATTCATAAGTTTATTGGTTGACATTGCCACCTTTACTATTGCACCATTGAGAGCATTCATCCACTTATGTTCAGTACTTGAAGTTATTCCTATTATGTTTTGTGTATTATTCCTTTCAATTTTGTCTGCCTATATCATCTTGAGTTAATTGCATAAATGGTCCCTGTGGTCTGTCGGGTTTAACGAAAAAGGTCCCTAAACTTTTTTTTTCCCGGATCCTGTCCCCAACGTTTTCACCCGTATCGGGTTTAGTCCCTTGACCAACATTTTCGTCAGTTGACCGTTAACTTTATGGGTATTTTTGTCTTTTCAAATATATTTACATTAAAACCTATATAACTTTAAAAATACGGTCCCTGTGGTTTATGTGATAACACATATTTAGTCCTTCATTTTTTAAATTTTTTTTTCAACTAAAAAAAATCTCTGGAATTTTTTTTTACATAAATATAACAACATTTGCGAGAATTTATTTTTAAAAAAAATCGAATTTTTTTTAAAACAATTTCAAAAAATATTTTTACCGAAAATTGTAAATATTCTTACAAAAATTTATGAGAAAATTTTTTTTTTTAAAAAATTCGAATTTTTTTACATAAATTTAAACATTTCGAGAAAATTTTTTAAAAAAAAAATTCGAATTTTTTTTAAACATTTCAAAAAATATTTTTTTACCGAAAATTTTAATTATTCTTACATAAATTTAAAAAAAAAAATTTTCCGAGAAGAAATTTTTTAAAAAAATTTGAATTGTTTTACTAAATTTTAAACATTTCGAGAAATTTTTTTTAAAAAAAATTCGAAATTTTTTTATAACATTTCAAAATTTTTTTACCGAAAATTTTAAAAAAAAAAAAAATATTCTTTACATAAATTTAAAAAAAAAAATTTCGAGAAAAAATTTTTATAAAACAAATTCGAATTTTTTTACATAAGTTAAAAACTTTTTACAGATCATTTTTAAAACATTCAAAAAAAGTTTTTTACCGAAAATTTTTTAAATATTCTTTCATATAATTTTAAAAAAAAAAAATTTTCGAGAAATTTTTTAAAAAAAATTGAATTTTTTTACATAATTTAAAAAAAAAAACATTTCGAGAAATTTTTTTTAAAAAAAAATTCGAATTTTTTTAAAACATTTCGAGAATTTTTTTTTAAAACATTTCAAGAAAAATTTTTACGAAAATTTTAATATTCACATAAACTTAAAAATAAAAATAACCACATTAATTGAAAGGTGTGAAAAAAAATTTTAAAAAATGAAGGACTAAATATGGGTTATCACATAAACATATCAGGGACCGTATTTTAATGTATATTAGGTTTTATGTAAATATATTGGCAAAGACAAAAAATACCCATAAAGTTAACGCGTTCAACTGACGAAATGTTTGGTCAAGGGACTAACCCGATACGGCGATGTGAAGCACCATTGAGAGCATTCATCCACTTATGTTCAGTACTTGAAGTTATTCCTATTATGTTTTGTGTATTATTCCCTTCAATTTTGTCTGCCTATATCATCTTTTTCATTCACAGATTGATTTCTATTAATCTGCATTCATTTTCTAAGTTTGGCTGTTATATTTCTTTTTATGTCAGATACTGATGGAGCTGCAAGATTGGAAGGAAGCGCTGGAATATTGTAGACTGACCATTCCAGTTTATGAAAGTATGTTATCTTACCGACTGCAGAATCTTTCAATGACTGCATCTATCATATCTGATTTCGTTACCACTTTGTATTGTTATTTGCTCAAGTTCATATTTTTCAAGCAATTGCTGTAATGTGAGTATATTATTTGATTACAGGAGTATACCTCAAAATTCATCCTCTTCGAGGGCTGCAATATTATACTTGTGGAAAGCTTGAATGGTACCTATTCTATCTGATTACAGGAGTATACCACATGACTGTATTTTGAGAATGAAAATGCTATCCTCAATTTGAAGTCACATATGTTTTCCTCAACTTTAATTAAGCTTTCTAGCTTTAAATGAAAAATGAAATCATAGCAGAAATGACATTTGTTGTGTATTTCATATTTTAAAGGCTGACTGAGAATTTGTGTCGAAATATGGCTATTTAATAAGCACGTGAACATTTTTCTATCCAAAATGATTTTCAAAAAAAATTGTTAACATGGTTAAGTATATGAACAAAGGAAACCTAGTGGTTGTCTTTGCAAAAAATCCTGTCCAGATCCATTAAAGTTTAATGGGTTATTGGTGTGTAGAATCCTTATAAAACAAAAAGGATATAATGATAATGAATGTCAATTAGTGGCCAATAATGTTTTGTGCACTAAGGTACCTTATATTATATTTGTTAAGATGGATAAGCTAATTGGTAATATGTGTAATTAACGCATCAAGATTAGTTTTTAACATTTTCTTTATTACCAACTAGTTTAACTATGTATGCAAATTTTTTTTGTTTAATTCTTTTTTCAGGTTACTTGGGTACACAAAAGAAGCCATAAAATCCCTTACACAAGCACTCGATGTATTACGCATCACTCATGGAACGACTACTCCCTTCATGAAGGATCTCATTGCTAAGTTGGAAGAAGCACGGGCCGAAGCTTCTTACAAGCTATCTTCCATAGATGATTGAAGTATGGGACATCATTTTTTGGTGTATATGCTGTTCTCTCTTGCTTATTTTATAAGGTAAGCATATATAGTCTACGCTTCCTTCTTGTGTGCAAATTATGTAGGTTGTAGTTTATTTCTCATGGGTTAGACATGTCAGATTTAAAACGTTAGCTTATAAAGAAACGAGTCAAATGGGTCAGCTGGTCAAAAGTTGGCCGAAGTGTTTATATATGTTTAAAATCTCCAAACTCGTTTCATTAAAAAGTTTAGACAAATCATTTTACATTAAAACTTTTATAATCTTGTTTTTTTTCTTGAACGGCGATAATCTTGATGCATCAACTATTTGTAATATCCACAAAGAAGTCTTGACATGTCAGCCCAAATGGACCGTCCCGTTTAAACTGATATTCAACATTACCCTTTTTGACCCATTACCAATCCGGATGAGCTTGTTTGCTTGTTAGCAACTTCAGTGCATGTAAATCTAAATGCCTAATATCTTTGATGTTTAACCATCCATTGCAGTTCTGGATATGATGAAAGAAACATTTACTGCGAGTAGCAATGTGCCATGTCTAAAACCCGATGAGCTATCAGCTACAACTAATGTAAAACTTACTATTTGTTGGGGAACAGTTTTTTGATGCCGAAATTCATTTAGTTCTTTTAAAGTTTTGGATGCTTGTGCATTTCTACCACATTACATCTAGTTTAGCGGTGTATGTGGTTTATTATGAGAAATTGAGACTAAACCAAAATTGGAACTTGGGAACCGATAGCCAAACTGATGTATGCTGGTTTAGTCCATTCCTCTTTTAACTAGATGGGTCAACTTCCCACCTCAACTTCTTTAGCTGAACTTATTACATGCATGTTCTTTTTTTCGTGCATCATTTAAACAGGTATAAATTGTTACGACTCTTTCAGTACTGGAAGTTAGCATTCTGGTCATTAATAAACCAAACTTAAATGCATTTACAAGAATGTCTATTCTCTTTTGAGTCCTTTTTTGCAACTTTACCAAATACCATAAGAAATAGCAACTCTTTATGTTTCTCTTAACTGGTATTGGATCCATAAACTATGGCACAAATACAAAATGAACACAGCTTGAGTCAAAATATACAGGGTTAAGATTGTAGACATATCATGTAAATCTATAATATCATGGTGAATTAGGTAAAGATTGTGATTAACAAATGGCGTTCACACATTGCTTGGTGATTTAAAGCCATCCCAATCACACAACTTCAAAGTTGAATGACGCAAATTTGACGAGGGGTATAAATAGTTTTGGACTCTCGAGACCTGTGTGTATGCATGTATCCTGGCGTAAGGATTTACCTTATATCATGAATATTTACAGGTAAAAGAGATTCATAAACCCAAACCTTAATAGCTCATATGTGTGTTTCTGTTGTGGTATGGGGTTTATCAAGCTCTTTTATTTGTGGTATGGGTTTATTAAACTCTTTTATCTGTCAATATCTCATTAATAAAACATAAAACATAATAATTGTGGGTTTCAATGTTCAACATGATATCATAGCGGTTCTGATCCTTAGACATAGGTGGTTATGTTGAGCCGCCGCCGCTAGGCCAACCATCATCGTTATTTCTTTTCTTTGAAAAACAAAATGCAAATTTCTTGCCAAAACATTAACCTCATACTGTTTTCGTAATATCTTTTTAAACCGTTTGGAGTTAACATATACAGTTAGCGTCATTCTCTTTTTTTTCAATAATGCACTATTACCCAAGCAGAATCACCATCGTCAGCTACATAACGCGCTACCATGCATCGTTGCAACATGCTGCCCTAAAACTTTTTTTGTTTTTCTTTTTGCTTTGCTTGCTTGCTTGATTTTCGTGCTGGAGTTCGAAGATTTGTCTTCGTTTACTGTCGGATATCTTCAAACAACAAATTATGTTTGCTTTAACGTCTTTCATTTTTTTTGCTGTTTATGCTTTTGTTGTTTGAAGATCTATATTCGCTTACTATCGAATGTCTTCATCAACAATGTATTATTGCTTTAAGATTTTTAGTTTTCAAATCCAATCTGAGCTTTCTAAGAGTTCGCCGCTCGGATTGCGAAGAAGTATTAAATATTAGGCTAGTACGCTCTAGCTCGTCTGTAGGTTTTGGTCGGTCCATTAAAATTTATGGTTTGCCAAGCTTTGTAATCTATAAATACCTCATTAATAAAACATAATACTTACCGAAAATTAATTGTTAAATAAAAAGAAATCCACACGTTTGTCACATCATTGTGTGAGAGTTTATTTATAAAAATTATGTGGATGTAGCATTTCTCATCTAATAATGTAGCTAGTTGTTGTGCTAATATGGAGTGGATGAATAAACGCTTGCCATTTGTAGTATGGCTGAAAGCTGAGTGTATGACAAAACACCTACAGCAGAAACGCACCCGAATAAGGACAGAAAAATGTACGACAACCCTCTGAAGTATATACAACAACCCAAGCAAAGTCAACACTAATTATAAAGTCAATAACTATTTTCTCCTCATCTGTACACAGCATCATACTACCCTATGAAAGTATATACAACATCCTCAAGCAAAGTCAACTCTATTATGAAAGTCAATACTATTTCTCCTCATTGTACAAGTCATCAGAAATACTTGTGTAAGTTTAGTTAGTTATTAGATATTTTCAAGTTAGTTAGAGTTTGTAGTATAAATAGTTGTTGTACATTTCATTTCTTGTATTGTAACACTTTAAACTTTCTCTTAATGATAATTTGAATCATTTCCCTCACAGTTTATGATATGGTATCAGAGCCATAACCAACTCCGGCAACTACCCTAACAAACCATTATAACAAACCACCTAACAACTACAACAACCCTAACAAATCATCATAACAATACTTTCCGATAATCACCAAGATTCTGATCAACATCAATCAAACAAAGTCACACAACAATCACCATGGTTAGACCATCACAACCACCAATTAATCAACAACAACAACCACTTGTTGCCGGAGAAACAAACTCACAACCAGAAGATATGAACTCACCTAATCACCCTCTATTTCTTCACCAAAACAATCATCCAGGACTTATCTTGATATCCAATAAGCTTATTGGATTGGAGAACTATAGCTCATAGAGGAGGTCAATGACGATTGCACTTAATGCAAAGAATAAGCTCAAGATCATCACCAAACAATATCCTGAACCTGGTGATGAATCACCTTTAAGAGCACTATGGGAACGCAACAATGACATGATAATCTCCTGGATCCTTAACACAGTGACTGATCAAATAAGTAATACTTTAAGCTTTATGAATTCAGCTTCTGCTTTATGGTTAGAACTACAAGAACATTACTCCCAACTAGATGGCCATAAGATTTATCAGTTAAGCAATGACATAGCTCAACTAAAACAATAAAATTATGCAATTGAGGTCTTTTATCAGAAATTGAAAGGTTATTGGGATGAGATTGACGCCTTAGAAGCCCCTTATATGTGTACGTGCAACTGCACTTATGAAAATGGTAGGTTGAATAGGGCTAGGGAAAGTAAGAAGAGACTTATTCAATTTCTGATGGGATTAGATGAAATCTTTGCAAACATTAGAGGTTAAATACTCTTAATGCAGCCTTTACCCACTACTACTAAAGCATATGGGATGCTTAGACAGGAAGAGAAACAGAGAGAAACTATAACTCCTAAGTACATGACCCCTGTTATCATGTCTACCTAGACTAATCAACATCCTCAAGCACCTTATAGACAGAGCAAACCATCTAGTAGTAATGGTAACTATAGGAGTGACTCCAACCATAGGAGAAGTGCCTTTACACAAGGAGTTTATTGTGGTAATTGTCAAAAAGAAGGACACTACAAGAGTGAGTGTTATTAGATGGTTGGTTATCCCATTGGACATCCTCTTCATGGAAAAGTTAAGCCAGTCAACAAGGGAGCAGACTCAAAGACAAGGGTTGTCAACATGGCAGTTGGGACAGATAGAGCTTCAACTAGTGGCAAGGATCTTAATGATGAGGCAACAGTCTTTGCAAAGATGGACAACCTGCAGAACCAACTGAACCAAGTGATGATGATTCTACAAAACTCACAAGGAGTTTGTAATCCAAAGGTCCTCGCTGCAGGTAGATACTTCTTCATTGCTTCTATTATTTCCCACTTCAAAATGCTTGGATATGTGACATCGGAGCTATTGACCATATCTGCATCACACTTTCACTGATGTTTAACATCAAATACTGCCAAACACCCATAATTGTCTCTTTACCAAATTGACACCAAACACTAGTCACTATTACTGGTTATGTTAGAATAAAGCTACAACTCACACTTCACAATGTTTTTTTCATTCCAACCTTTGCCTATAACTTACTATCCATAAGCCAAGTAACCAAAACCACCACCCTCTCAGTAATCTTTGACCATTCCACTTGTATTTTTCAGGGAAACAACCAGAAGATATCCCATGGGATTCAATCTGATAGACTCTATATCATTACCCCTGACTCTGCATCACCATCACCTTCACCAACAACATACTGTGTAAATACCATTTGTAAGGACAGCCATTTATGGCATCTCAGATTAGGTCACCCTTCTGTTCATGTACAAAAGAAAATAAAGTCCTTACTTTCCTTTTCAAATGATGAAAACTCATTTCATTGTAATATTTGTCCATTGTCAAAACAAACAGCCTTACCATTTCATATGAGTAATTCTCATGCACAGAACAAATTTGATTTAATTCATGCAGACACATGGGGTCCTTACAAACATGCCACACAAAACAATTGCAAATATTTTCTTACCTTAGATGATGATTTTTCCAGAACAACCTGGACTTACCTACTCTCAACCAAACAACATGTCACTTCCACAATCAAAAATTTCTTTCATTATGTACAAACTCAATTCAAAACAACTATAAAAACCTTTAGAAGTGACAATGGCACAGAGTTTTTACCCTCACTGAATTTTTCCAACTTAAAGGAATTACTCATCAAACTTCTTGCCCAAACACACCACAACAAAATGACAGAGTGTTGCGGTTGTCGTAAGGGACTTCTACAAAAAGTTTTACAACTCCCTAGGCAGTGTACCTAATTGTTGTAGTGTAGTATAGGCAAGACTCGGGGGTTGTTATCGTTCTCTAGGGGAATAGGTTGGGAAGGCTTGATCACGGTCTAACAGAATTCTAAGGGTTGAGAGAAGATTATTTTTGTATTTTTATGTTTATAGGAAAGCAGGTAAAATCATATATTTGAGAGGTTGGTTGGTTTTAGCTATTAAACTAAATATAAACTACGCTACTGGCGATAACAATATAATAAAAGAATGTGTTTATTTAATCATGTATTACTCCCTAGATTGCTTCTCATAGTGTTGTTGCTTTGTCACACTTGTGATGATCTATGTAATTATTTCCTAAGTCATGAACGAATTACACGAACCCGCCATCTATTTAATATTCCGTTAAGGCAACGCACAAGTAAGGTAGTATGAAGACTATTACAAGGCCCCTAAGAGTATATTAAATGCATTTGAAATATATTAAGAGTGGATCAACCATATAAGGGGCATGGTAGTATGAAGACTGTTACCCTATGGTATCCTTTCTACACAATCATGTTTTCTTAGACATATCAACAACGATACAGACAAAAGCTGGTGTTCTAAGACCTAACATGCATATTCATCACAAGAAGCAACACCACTAATATCTACATTCCTAAGTTTCATACAATCATAAATAAACACAATAGAAGGTTTATCCAAGCATGTTAAAGATAAAGCAAGAACAGATAAGAATCACACAACAAGACATATTGAATGATTAAAATAGTCTTACTTGATTAAAACATGAATTGAAGGAAGTACAATAGGGTTTTGAGGCCCTAAAATCGTCCCTAACAGCTGCTAAACGAACTAGGGTTCGTCCCTTTCTTTTACTCTAAAGTTACACACTTAAAACCCTAATTTCGGGTTTGTATATATAGGAAAATCATTACGACGGCGTCGCGTTTTAATCGTGACGCCGTCGTGAAAGAGAATATTTTAGATAATAGGCTGGGTCGTGCATTCTGACACCGTCTTGAGATCTTGTGACGCCGTCTTGGTGTGAGTTGTGACAGCGTCACATGTAATCTGTGACGCCGTCTCCAGCCTCTGAGTAGAAACTCTTGAGAGATGTTGGTGTAGGTCCGTAGTTTTGTCCGTTTCTTCTTCAATTGAGCCCAAGTCACGTGTATTTTCTCCAAATGCCTTCCAAATGCTAAATACCTGAAAAGAAACGATTAAGTACCTATTTTGGGCATAAATGCACGATTTAGGGGGTTAAACGACCCCGAAAAAGTGTATAAAATGACACCTCATCAAATACCCCTACACTTGGAATTTGCTTGTCCTCAAGCAAAATGGTTTTTCTACCTAGACAATAACAACATGAGGGTCATTTTTACCTACTCTTTAAAAGTATTTTACAACCTTCTAGACCTCGTAATTAAAAGCACGAAAAGCTTATACTAGCACCTCACATAAGTGTTTGAGATTCTCTCTTTTTCTCGGTTGTATAATGAATTATAACATAATGGGGAAACAGAAAATCAACAATCATTACCTGCCATAACATATAAATTGCCATAGGCTTGGTAAAGGATCAAACCTCCACCGTTAGGCACAAGCATTATTCATTACTATCTAAGAGGTCTTTTTAAGGGTTGTGGGGTGTAGGTGTAAGATAACATATAATGAAAACGAAAACAGATGGGATACATTTGGGTGGCTGTGGGTGAATTTGGAGTGGAAGGGTTAGCTAATTATTTACATGAATACACGTTGGTTTGGTTGCTAAGCCAAGACTCGGACGAAGATATAAAAACTCTACACAGCTCTACATCATTCTCTTTCTTTTTTTTTCTTTTTTTTGAATAACATTATACATCATAACATGGGGTTTATAACACGTACCCCTACACTTGAGCTTTTACATGCTTGATATTTACAATATAACTAATGACCCGATTTGAGGTGGATCAAAATAACATGGAGATCATCTAACAAACGTATGGGGGTATTGACTTAACTTTTCTTCCCCATTCTTTCGCAAAATAAATACTACCATGAATCTCAATCGTCCCAAAACAGTATTTACAAGGATAAGGACTTAGCAACTGTGTACTCAAATAATTAACTTGGGTTAAAACAATAACGTACTAAAAATGAGTACATACAAGGTGGGCTAAGGCGATTTGGGTGTAACGATTGGTTTAAGGGTGACAATGCTCTTCATTAATAATCTAGAATCCACCAAAAAATTACGAGAACCGTGAAAAAGGATAGGCTCGGAGGGTTGTACTAAGGGTATCCTGCACTAAAAATAAGTGCATGGCAAGGGTGTGGGATAGTTATATGATCTGTGTGACCATTATAATAATTACAGGTTTAAAACATGGGTTAATCCTAATGCCTCTTATCAAGCAAATCTTAGTACTTACTATGCGGTCTCTAGATGCATCAAAAACAAGTTCTGGAATTTAATATGCTACCGGTACACTCATATAATTTAATATCGATCTCAATGCTCCAGAAAAGGCGACAAAGACCATACGTACACATTCGTAACGACAGAATAGACACATGTGACTGCTCACTCCTTAACTCGAGAAAGCTAAAGGTATAAACTATCTTGGGTATCAATAATAGATACCCGAATTCCTAAAGATCTAAAGGCGAACCTCATATTTTTTTGGTGGAATTCTGAGGGTTTTTGTGCTAGTCATATAAGTTCCTATCCATGAGACGCTATTAATACTCGGTTTTCGTCGGTATGTGTCATAAAAAAAATTAAATTTGGGTTAAAATCACCTCTTATGCTATGTTTCGATATATTACCCATCATTTTAAGGACAAAGCAAATGGCAAATGAAAGAATAGTTTCTAAGGCTTATTTTCCCCCTACACTTAAGTTGAACATTGTCCCTAATGTTCTATAGAAGTACCCGTAAAAACGAATTAAAAGGAAAAGAAAACAAGGAAAAAAAACTAGTACTTCCTTAGTTTGCTCAATAATAGAGAAGAAACATGCGATAACTGGTTAAATCGTCATCCAAGAATTGTCCAATGAAACTTCCTAAGAAATTCCAAGCTTCTTCTCATCAAATATAACCTGTAATCAAAGACAAAGACAACTATACCAAGCATAAAATGTGTGATATACAAATATACAATATAAATTTAGGGTTTGACTCGATAAAGCAGTAAAGATAGGATGAGAGAATTGTCAAACTCATTGGTTTTCAGGTTTATGACAGAAGAGTACATATTTTAAATATTATGCAAGTTTTATTTTCAAAAATAATTAAAAACTTTAAGTTTCCTGGACCTGGGCGTTTGACGCCGTCAGAAAAATCCTGACGCCGTCACAGGTATCGTGGTGACGGCGTCGCGTGATCGTGACACCGTCTCCACGTTCTGTGAAAACGAAAATTTTGCTTTTGATGAAAAATTTCCTACACTTGATTCCATAAGTTAATTCCTGTACAAATGGCTGCATAAAACCTGAGATTTGAAAATTTACTCATATGACTTGACACTGACGCGAATTGATCTAAATAATTTATTTTGCATGTTTGAATTTGGTTCTAAAACCCGGATAATTCCCCTACACTTTTTATTTACAAAATACCTATGATTGAAATTAAGACGAGGTTAAAAACAAACAAAGAATGATTACAAGATAGAGTTTGAACATGATAGAATAAAATGAAAAGAATAAAACACATGACACTCCTAATTTACGGGAAAAATAAAATATTGGGTTGCCTCCCAATAAGCGCTTGTTTTTATTCGAGTCACGAGCCTGACTCTACCCTTATTTAACAGATAAAGGGGAAGGTTCCCCTACACTTGAGTCCAAGTGCGGGTGATAGTAACGGTACATACCATCGTGATGAGAAGAAACCATACGTTGAGAAATTTGTTGTTGAAGAATAGGCTCTAAACAATGTGCTTCTAGTATTCTACCTTTCTCTACTTTATTTGGCCTATCGAATAAACTAAGTTCTTCTCTTAGAGGAGAAACTTCCTTATATTCTAATCCTTAATCATCATCAAACATCTCCCAATTTGAAATATCAACACCTAGGGATACACTTTTTCCTAATAAACCCGGTTTAAATCTATAATGTCTCTTAAGGTCAATTATACCTGTGTTATAATAACTATACATACCCTTGGGATGGGAATTTGCCACGTGAGGTGAAGGCGATGTTTGAGTTGTTAAATAATCTACTACCTTCATTCTAGAACTATCCGGACTATGTGGTTTGATGGGTGGTTCAGGGCCTATTACGTCTCCTAGACTTACATCTAAGGATGGACTATTGAGTAAAGGTTGAGGCTCCGGTCTATCAAAACTAGGAACTTCCCTAGAGATAAGAGGAGTGTTGTGATTACAATTCAAGCCTACTCCCTCTAGTTTTGTTTCGTTTAAATGTTCCACCTCTATCGGGGTCCCTAAAGTCTTTTCTACTTCTTCCGGGTAAGTCACGGACGGTGTGTATTTCTCAAATGACGGTAGGGTTTGTGTGGTACTCTCAGGGTTTGTAACCCCTACCTCATTATCCATCGTACTTAGGCTATCTACATGCTCATCATAATCTAACCATGCCATGCACCTAGGTACCAGTACCCTAACCATATCATCCCTAACTATTTGAGCATTTGGATTTGCTATTGTTTCATGATCGAGAGTTTTATACAGTTAAAATATACTATAATAATATAACCTTAAGAGCTATTAAGAAAATTACCAAGTTACCCTTGATAAAATTCACTCTAAAAAATATATATCACTTGACTAACAAACGATTCAATAGTACCATCACACACCCTCACCGTCTTATGGCCTCTCCATCCCTATAAAATTAACCATATCACAACCTCATGCCGTCTTTAATGGAGTGCAAGCGGTACGATTATACAAGGCCTCCGTTTGATGAGTGCCATCAAATTTCACGCATTTCTATTATCTATATACATAATACGAGGCTTGAGTTTAATTAGTTTAGATGCATGTATTTTGTGTGTGTTTAAGAGTCTCTTTATGGTGATGGCACGAAGCCACCAAAATCTATAAAACAACCTTGTCACAACCTTAACCATCTCCATATCTTCACCATGTCACGACCTAAACAAGTTCATTTAATATGGTAAATCGACACTATAGTAACGATCAATTTAACTTTATAAATTACATAATTTGTATCCATAAAGCGATGCACCTGATCTTATTTCCATACCTTAATAACAGAAGTCTTTTATACACGCATTAGGGCAATAATTAAATTTATTTGTAATCAAAGTCATGCAAAAAATAAGTACGCATGGTATAAACACATACCCGACTATTAACAAGAGCATAGATTATCTCCTAGTAGCATATTACAAACATAAATAAATTTAATCGAGTAACAGGGAATCTGATTTCTGTAAACGTACAAACCGTGTGAAAAATATATCTAAAAAGGTACTCCGTACTAAGATGTAACATGTAATCTTTTCAAAATAGTCGATTGTTGTAAAACGATATCTAGGACTGTTGAAATAATAACTTTAAAAATGGAAATAGATTAAAGGGACTAATTGCGTCATTTCTAGAAGTTGTTGTGTAGGGTTAGCTAGTTTTGGCTGCTTTTTGAGACTGGATGATTCTTGAGGGACTGAAAGTGACAAGTGAATATTTTGGAGCTGTAGTATATGCATAGATTGATTGTTATCTATCTATACTTTCTCTCTTTAAATTCATTCATCTCTCTAAAAGTTGTAACCCAAGTTTTTATTCTTGATTTGTAATAGAACTTTTGACAATTAGTCAAAAGGATTACAAAATTATAGTTGGAGTAATCTTTGTATTTGATTGAATTTAATCCTTTGTATCTTATGTTTCTGGTATAAAGTCTTGGTTTGTTTTCTTAAATTGAGATTCAAGATTGTTTTATCTGTTTTTAATAATTGTAACATGGTATTAGAGCCAGGTTGTAAAATCTTGCTCTGAATTGATTTTGGGAATTAGGGATTCATAAATAGGGTTTTTTGTAAATCTTCAATTAAAAATTGTTTTCTATCAATTTGGATATCAAATCTTATCTATCTTTAAGGTTTTGGTAAATCGCCTAATTTTTCAAAAAAATAAGGTTTCTTATTTTGGGGATTTTGTTCTTGAAGGATTCTTGGGTTCAATTAACCTAGGTTAATTAACCTAGGTTAATTGATAAATCTGGTATTTTTTGTACGATTGGAAGGAGTTTGGGTGTTTTTGACCAAATTAGAAAATTAGGGTTTCTGGTTGATTTGGATTTGTGATTCTGGGTTATTTTCTCACCTTGACTAAGTGAATCAAGGTGTTGGTTGGTTCTTATTTCACCTTGACTAAGTGAGTCAAGGTGTTGTAAGGTGTTGGATTCTACTGCTTATCTCTGTAACACCTCTCTTTCCCTTCTTTTTTTATTCAAAGTTGTGTCTGCCCTTGACCTACCACCTTGAGTGGCAAGGAATCCTGAGAACTATTTCTTTATTTTTTGTTGAGTCTTAATTGTTCTTATTTCTGCTTATTATTGTTATCAGTTTTATTGCTGCAATGTCTGTTCATAATTCTGATGATGATGAGGTTGACCATAATCTTGTTTTCACCTTTATTAGTAAATTGGACCTAAGTCACCCTCTTCATTTTCACCCTAATGACTCTACAACTCTAACTATTGTTTCTATCAAGGTAAAGGGAACTGAGAATTATAATGTGTGGTCATGTGCTATGCTTTTAGCGATTGAAGGTAGAAAACAAATTGGGTTTCGTGATAATTCTTATGAAAGGTCTAATACTGATGAAGTTTTAGGGAGCCAATGGGACAAGGTTAATGTTGTGGTTATGGGTTGGATTCTAAACTCAATCTCGGAAGAACTATTTTTGGGTCAATTTTTTTTTCAAAAAGAGCCTTTGAAGTATGAAATGAGTTAAAAGAAACTTTTGATAGAGTTGATGGTTCTGTGACTTTTAATCTACATCATAAAATCAACTCTTTGACTCAAAATGGTTCTTCTGTTGTTGAATACTTTAATAAACTGAGTACTCTGTGGAAACAATTTGATGCCTTAATTCAACTTCCTAGATGTACTTGTCATGCTGTTGAGGACTTTAAAAAGGGGAAAACCCACCAATTAACATAATTAACTTATGAAATTAATACAGTTCTTAATGGGATTAGATGTTTTTATATGCAATTGAGAAGTAATATTTTATCTAGAGACCCCTTACCTGATGCTAAAGGTGCATATGTCCTTATCTCTAGTGAGGAATCATGCAGAGCTGTTGTCACTAGTTTAGGAGCTAGGTCTTCTTAAAGGGCTTAATCTTCTGTGTTCAACTCCAATGTCAACAATAGAGGTGGTACTCAAAGATCTCAAACCTTTGGTAACACCTCAAGACCTAACAATGTTCATAGACCTAATAACAATGGTAATAGAAGGATTGCTCGTGGTCTTACTCTGGTTTGTGAGGATTGTGAATTTTTTTTATTTTTTTTTGTAAAAAAAATGAGGGCATACTATTGATAGGTGTTTTCAGTTGATTGGGGTATCCTAATGATTTGGAAAAAAGAACAATTCCTCAATACAAATAAAGTAAGCAAACTTTAATAGAAGACTATGAATACAATAACTTGTTAGTTCTATTCCACCTCTTCAATCTCTAGAACAGATTTTCCAAACTTATTTCTTTAATCAAAGAAAACTCTCTTAATGATAATGGAAAAAGTGTTCAAGCTAATATGGCAGGTATTATTTTGAACAATAATAGATTTTTTAATAAAAAATTTAAAAGATTTTTTAGTTCAAACATTGGCACCAGGTCTGCTCTTGAGCAGCCTGGTATCATTTTTGATTCAGGTGCTAACCAGCACTTAACATATACAGATAAAAACTTAGTTAATATCATTGATATTTCCTATCTTGGAATCAAAATTTCTCATCCTAATGGGACAGAAGCTTTGATTACAAAGGTAGGAAATCTTATCTTAACTAACTTTTTAACTTTATATGATGTGCTGGTAGTTCTTGAGTATTGTTGTTACTATTGTATATGTTCATAAGGTGGCTAGAGACAACAAGTTTATTGTTGGATTTGATGAATCAAAATGTTTTCTTATGTCTCAAGATTTGATGGATGTGAAAATATTACGGATTGGTAAAAAAGTTAATGGATTATATTATTTTGAAGGTAACTTGTTTGCAAACAATTCAGTTTTTTCTAATAATACTAAACATAATTAGCATAAGAGACTTTGTCATCCCTCAGATCAAGTCTTATCTGTTTTACAAAATGATCTTGCTTTGAAAACAAAATTAGCAACATGCCTTGTGACATTTGTCAAAAGGCTAAACAAACTAGGGAGCCTTTTCCTTTAAGTGAGCACACGTCCACTGTTCTTGTTGAACTTGTGCATCTTCATCTTTGGGGGCCTTACAAAGTGGTTAGTAAGGAAAATCATATGTATTTCTTGACCATTATTGATGACTTTACCAGGCCTTTTTGGGTTTATTTTCTTAAGACCAAAGAAGAAGTGTTTGATTGTATATGTTCCCTTTTTTTAATTTGATCAAGAATCATTTTAAACAAACTGTGAAAACTTTTAGAAGTGACAATGGGACTGAGTTTATTAATCAAAGATTTAATGTTTTCTGTGAATATAATGGCATAATTCATCAAATATCTTGTTATTATACCCCTCAACAGAATTGTATTGTGGAGAGGAAACATAGGCATCTGTTTAATGTTGACAGATCCTTTATGTTTTAGGGGGAATTCCTTTCAACTTATGGTTTGAATGTGTTCTTACTGCAAGTTATTTGATTAACAGGTTGTCAAGAATGGAAAATCTCCTTATCAACTTGTTTTTAATAAGAAATCATCTTTAAAACACTTAAGAGTTTTTGGGTGTCTTTGTTTTGCTACTATTCTTAGTAATCATGATAAGTTTAGTAGTAGAGTTGAGAAATATGTTCTCATTGGATATTCTTCTTTTAAGAAATGGTATAAGTTGTTTAGTCTTGAAAGAAAACAGTTTGTTTTTTCAAGAGAAGTTAAGTTTTTTGAAAATGTGTTTTCCTTTTCAAGCCAACACAATACTGTGGATAAAAGTTATTCAGGACTTACTTTCATGTAAATTTATTTGAGAAAAATTTTATGAGGTGTCCAAAACACTTCCAATGATGAAAACCAAACTTAATGTTCAGGGTCAAGTGATGGGTACAACTCTTCTCCACCTAGCAGTCCAACAATTGACCATTTTGAGGGTGATTTGGGGCACCCTCAAGGTTCCAATGGTTTTGCTAGTGAGAATGAGATGGCTGCAACATCTGATTATGAATTTGCATTTTCTAAGGATGATGATTATGATATTCAAACCACAGAACATGTTCAAAATGTTATTAATTAGCCTTTGAGAATGTCTGAAAGGACTTCTGTTTTTCTAAATAAATATAATGAATATGTTGTTGATTCAAAAGTTAAATATGATCTTGAAAAATATGTAGGGTATTCAAATCTTACTTCTAAATTTTTTTGTTTTACCACTGAGTTAAATAAAGCTTTTAAACCAAAAACCTATTAGCAAGCTTATAAGGAGCAGTACTGGATTAAGGCAAGAATAAGGAAATAAAAGCCTTATATGATAATGATACTTGAGAAATTACTGAATTACCTAAGGGTAAGAAGTTCATAGACGGAAAATGAGCGTTTAAGATAAAATATAAGTCTAATGGTGAAATTGAGAGATACAAAGCCAGAAATGTTGTTAAAGGATATAATCATTACTGGGATAAGGCTGATGAAATTGAAAACTTTAAATTTTTTTGAAAACTAAGTTTCAAATTAAAGATTTGGGTAAATGATACGCGTACAATATACACTATATAATATATAATATCTTAACAAGAGCAATTAAGAAAATTCCCTAAGGAAAATTCACTCTTTAAAAAATATATATAATATATAATATACGTATCTTTACCGGAAAGTATGATTTCCCGGGTCGTTTTCCCAATGATTTGAGAAATTGAATCCTCGCTTGATATTGGATACTGATTTGAATGGGTTTGAAGATTGATTGGGTTTTTTATAACTATTTAATTAAAAACAAGCAAATAAAAACACTTAAAACACTTAACAAGTAACGAGAAGCAAATAAAATGCGACAATTAAGCAAGTAAACTAAATTTTACTCCTAAAAATGTAACCTAAATTTCTAAACCTAAGATAGGACAAAAGAAAATTTTAGGAAAAAGAAAAACATTTTTTTTTGATTATTTTTGAATTTAATATGAATTAAAAACTAATTTAATCTAATTAAATCCTAAAAATTAAAAAATATGAAAATAATTGAAATTATATTTTTCCTAAGTAAAATAAGTAAAAAGAAAATTTTAGAAAAAGAAATTACTATTTTTGGCTTTTTAGATTAAAAGATATGATTTTTCTAAAATTTAAACTAATTAAAAACTATAAAAATAATAAAACTCTTAAAAATAAAGTCCTAAATTTTTTATAGAAATTACACTAATTAAAGAAAATGCACAAAAATTTTCTAAAAATAAAAGCCCTAATTTTTATCTTTTTATAAAAGTTTAATTAAACTAATTAAAACTAACCCTAATTATTAATTAAAACTAAATAAAACTAATTAAAAACTAACTTAGGGACTAACTGTGTAAAAGACTTAAGGGCTAACGGGGCTAAAACATTTAACGGGCAAGGATTAACTAAGAAACAACTAAAACAGAAAAATTACAAGAATGGTCCCTGAGTTCCTACCCCGACAACAAACTAAGTCCAAATAAGCCTTAAAATAAGGTGAGAACTAAAAGTGCTTTTTAGGAAAAACTTAAAAGAGAGAAGTTGTAGAACAGCTTGAGGAGAACAACTTTAATGAAAGGACTTATACCTAAAAGCCACAATTAAGCTCAATAAGAGCTTATTTTTCAGCTGACCTCAGAAAGTGGGGTTTAACCCTTGGTTTTAGAAAATAAGCTATAAAAAACTCAACACTAGTTCAAAATGTAAAAGGAAAGAAGTTCTAATGAGCTTATGATGTGCTTAACCTAAAAATGAAAAGATAATAGAGCTTAAAGTACTTTTAGACTACTGAAAATGAGGAGGAAACAAGCAAACTCAGAAAATAAGGCATTTAGCACAAAAACCAAATAAGCTAAAAACTTTAAAAAGCTAAACTAGACTCTAAATCTTTAAGGACTTATCAAACTACTTATAATCTATCTAT
This sequence comes from Tanacetum coccineum, assembly GCA_026074375.1. Taxonomy (NCBI): domain Eukaryota; kingdom Viridiplantae; phylum Streptophyta; class Magnoliopsida; order Asterales; family Asteraceae; genus Tanacetum; species Tanacetum coccineum. Next base: position 31,893 of record BQNB010032161.1, read on the forward strand.
ATAAGCTGAAAAATCTAGAATCATAAGCTAAATTAACAAATTAAAATCCTAAAATTCCTAAGTACTGTTTTTGGCTTTTTAACTTTTTAAGGACTTTTGACAGCAAAAATAAGCTAGGAAATGAGATTTAAGACTTAATCTATAATAAGCTATAACTAGACTTAAAATTACTTGAATCTAAGATCCTAAATCCTATTCTTACTTAACTAAAAATTAAGCCAAAGGTGGCAGTACTAACTTGTGAGAGCAGTACTAACTTTTAGTTAGTACTGGTGCACTATGCACAAGTGCAAGTCAAAAGTGCAGGCTTCCCTGGGGATTCTAGTGCACTAAACACACTCAATTGAGTGTGTTAAGTCCAAATTTAAGCACACACAAGCCAAAGGGTACCTAAAATAAGAATAAGCAATCCTAACTTTAAACTAAGAGTGCCCTGGTGCTGGAACCATTATAATAAGCCATAACTTTTTGAAAAATGAAAATTAACTTTTGAAACCTCTTTGCCTAATGATTATTTGTGAAATCTAAGCTGACTTAAACAATTTCAAAAACTCACTTTGACTTTGGGAGGTCAAAGTAGCTTAAACCAAACACCCCTTTAAGACTAAGACAGTTTTGATTAGGCTACTAAATTTGAAATCTAGTAAACAAGTGCTTAATACCAGATAATTAACTTATAAAAACTAAATGAAAACTAATCTTAAATGAAAACTCAGCTGATTCAAGCAAATTGCACAAGTAATGTTGACTTTTAGAGGTCAAACACACTTATGCCAAACACCCCTTTACTATTATGACAGTTATGATTAAGCTACTAAATTCGAAATCTATTAAACAAATGCTTAATACCAGATAATTAATAGATTAAATCAACTTTAATAAGCATGAATTAACAACTAGATAAGCAATAATCTAAGACTTAAGCTATTTTACTATATGATTTTGTTTTTAGAGGTTTTTAAGACAATTATATGAAAATCTATGATTCAAACTAAGAAAGTTAAAAACAGATAAACAACTATGATGATTTAGCTAGATAAAACTCAAATAAGCACTAATAAGCAAAGAGAATAAGCAAATAAGCAGATCTAAATATAGAAAGCAATGAAATCACTATTTAAAGCTAGAATAAAAGGAAATTAAAGAGAAACTTACAAAAACCTTTAGCTTAACAAAAGGTTCCCAATAGGGCAGCTACAAGCTCCCTAGCTTATTAATAAGCTAGGGTATAAGTCCTTGGGATCTCTTCCAAGTTAAGATCCCCTTCCAAAAAGCTCATATCCAATAAGGTTCATGATAATTGTAAGTTTAAACTGATTTAAGGTTTAAGTAAGATTAATTCTGAATTAAAATAAGCTCTATTTCAGCTTATAGACTGAAAGAGCTTAAAATGAGCTTTTTAGCTTATTGAGACAATTTGGCTTATTAAGACAGCTTTTGAATAACAAGAAAAGAGAGCTTATGAATGATTTAAACTAAATTTCATTAATAAAAGTTACTGGTTACATTAAAAAAAATTACATTTAAAAATACGAATTTAAGCTAGACTAAAAATTACTAAAAACCTAGATAGTGAGTGTGTGAGAAGTGAGGCCTATTTATAGGCTGCCTTCTTGGCGGTAAAGTTGGCACCGTAGTGTCCCCCGGTGGGTCCACTGTGACAAGCTTCGAGAATTTCGAGAGCTTCTTTGCCATCTACACACCTTCGGATTATTTGATCCGCACAAGTCTTGAAAAGAAAAGGGTTATCCCAGAAATAATGTTTTACATCTTTAAAGAACTTGTTTTTCTCTTGAGTCGACATTCCTTTTTTAATGAATTTCCTCGTGTGGTAGTTAGCAAAGTCGGCGAACCACGGGGTACTTTGGTCTTTGGAAGTTAACACGTTTAAATTCTCTAAAGGAAATGTCTCGGTAATCTCTTTTGGATCAAAAGTATTCTCATAAGGGTTTTCAAGACGAGAGAGGTGATCGGCTGC
>BQNB010032161.1:34350-50626 GCA_026074375.1 Tanacetum coccineum
TTTCTTTGGTGTTTTTGGTGCTCCGCCTTAAAGCACGCCCATTTATGTTGTATTTTTTCTTGTTTCTGCCTTGTTTGCTTAATATATTTGTAACACATTTTTAAATGGTTATATACTTTAGCCACGACATTGTCGTAGCTAAAATTTAATTTTCTTTTTAAAAAATCAAACATGTATACGAAAAAAGTGTGGAGGGAAACGAAAAAGTGTGGAGGGAAGCGAAAATTTTGGAGGGACAACTTTAGCTACGACATCTGTCGTAGCAGTCGTGATTATCTATTTTTTCAAAAACATTTTTATAGAAAATAATGTTTTAAATGTATATTAATATTATCTTAATTTCTTTTAATTAATAAAAAATTATTTTAATTCTTCTATTATTTTAGCTACGACATATTTCGTAGCAAAAATGATTTTTCACATCTTGAATAAATGGGGTAAATTACAAAAATACGATTGGCAAATTTTAAAAATATTAGCGATGACTTATGTCGTGGCTAAAGTAGTGGCCATGCAGTCAAACTTTGACACAAAAAATGAGTTGAATATGTGGGCCATGTGCCAACTTTAGCTACGACATGAGTCGTAGCTATATTTTTCCCTAGCCAAAAGTTGAAATTGCTGTAGTGATAATTAGAGGCTTCAATGTTAACCGCAGGCATGCATCTAACACTCTTGTGCATATATGTATCCTTGATAACGATTGATTCCTGGTCACATGATTTTTTTTAAGAAAGTAAACATTGATAATACATGTTACACGTTATGACATATCAACGGTTTCATATTTTACGATCAATACAGATATTAGTCCCAAAGATGCATGTTTGATGAATTGATGTTTACCTTAATTCAACTCTTTAAAGTATTCCTGCAAAGTTGCATGTTTGATAATTGAAATTTTGGATTCTAGATTTCAGTCAAATCAAACATTGCTTTGTGATTATGGCCTTATTTTGTGCTGATTTGACTTTGAAATGGTAAGATTCATAGTTATTCCATTCAAAACGTCGAGCATGCCATTTTAATAACTTATTATTACAAGCTAGAATAGAACGATAATATTGCCAAACTACCTTGCATATAAACGGTCCTAAATCGGTATCTAATTGGCCATCAACGGCTTCCTTTTTTACGATCATGCAAATATATATTAGTCCCAAAGTTGCCGGTTTGATGTCTACGTTAAAATATTCTCACAATTAATTTACTACACTATTAGTTGGAGTAGTTAATTATTGTAATTATATTAAGTATTGCTAGCTAGTTGTGGCTTATACAATTCCTATGTACTTAAATATGTTCAATTCATGTTAAGATTATTACTGAACGTAACATGATAATCGATTGTAATATTTACCAAGGTTATAAATAGCGTGAGACGTGGCGTGTCGGCATGGTCAAGTCTCACGCCTTTTCGAGCCATGACGAGTCATGGCGTTTTTAAGGCTTGACTTAAGACGACAAAAAATATGAAAATATTTATAAATTTATATATTTATATCATATTGCAAATATATTGAGTTTACAAAAAGTGGCATACATAAGGAATAAATTCAAAAAACTATCTTTCCATGTAATCTTTTTCATTTCTATATAAAAATACGATTTTATTGAAATTGAATTCAAAAAAGCATCAACGCATCACGTTTTATCGTGTCTTATCACGTTTTTTCACTCCTCATCTCACGTCAAGCCTTAAGCTCAAACCTTGGTCTATTGCGTGGCGTGGAGGTCACGCCTCGCGCCTTTACGTGGCCTTTGCGCGCCTTTCAGAACCATGATATTTACTGATATACAATGAAAAAAACACATTAGAAACTTGTGATTATGGTTTGTGTTTTAGAGATTTCAAACGGCGAGCTTCAAATATATTCCATTCAAAACAGTGTACGTACAACTTTCAATCAAATATAGTGAATTTGTACATATGCGAATCATTTTCTTGAAGGATATATTGAGTTGCAACTTTGGTCAAAGGTCATCACTTTGAAACGAATTTAATTAGAGCTTTGAACTAAAGTCACTATCATGATCAAATGATCAACGGGTGAATAACCCATATTTTGTCCCACTCTAATTCATAATCCTACACACACATATATATACTCCATATATATATATCCTATATCTCTTAAACACACCCAAAGAAGAAGTATCCAACTAATTAATTACTAAGAAACTACAGTTTAATGGCAGGCTTAATGTTAGTATCATCACAACAAGAACTCAAAATGAGCAACGATAATTTTGAAGCGTGTAGTCCGACTATTTATGATTGTGTTGTGTGTCTATGTGAAGTTGAACCTGAAAACAATGGGTTCAAATTGTTACCGGGTTGCAATCATGGAGTCCAATTCCACCTTGGGTGCATCGAGTCCTGGTTAAAAGACCATTCCACATGCCCATTGTGTCGGAGCCACGTGCATAGGCCTGTTCATCTGCGGTTCAACGCCTATATGTATAAGCTTCGGGATGATATAGTCTCATATTGCAATATTGCTCTAGAAAATGTGGCTAGCTCCCTTAATGGAGATTGTCAGGATTCTTAAACATGTTTATGCAACATGTTGTGATTATTTCATTCTTTCACTGTAAATTAAAGTAGAAATTAGCTTATTAATCTGTATTGGACAAATACAAATTCTATGATAATTTTTATTCATTTATTTATTGTTTTTGGCCGGGTGTACGTATTGAAAAATAATCGACATGAAAGCCACTGTAACTTCAATTCGTGTGTATAATACAAGTCTCGGTTCATTTTGGGTATGTTTGCCGCGCGAACTTATCAGAGCTTATTATAGCATGGACTTATTTTTTTAGAAAAATAAGCTACCATTAAAAATAAGTCTCATTTGGCTGACAGAGCTTGAAGGAGCATGTAAAAAAAATAAGCTACTAAACGGCATGCTAGTTAAACTAGCATGTAAAAATAAGCTCCAACAACATGCTCCAACAACCCGCTCCGAACGAAATTTATGTATAGCAATACTCTCAAGCATGTATCCCTAATAAGACTTAGTTACTAGTCACCTAAGTTATTTGAACTCACTAATTTTTAGGTGTTATCGCATATCTATTTAGCCACGAACAGCTTAATTTATAAAGATCAATTTATGCATGTATATACTAGTCTCAGCGCTGCAGACTAGAATTTACGGTCCAGTTATGTGGTCTAATCAAGTTAATAATCTAAATTAGAAAAATGGATTATTTCTGAGCTATCATAATACCCATGTGGCTATGTTTGTTTATTTTAATAAAACTTAAACAGAAACGATATTACATGATTATATAGATGTTGTTGTCAACTTAAGTAAAAAATCCATAAAGAGAGGTGAATCGATATGCACCATGAAGTTTATGAGCATTAGGGTCGATCTTTCAATAGTTGTTAGGTAAAAAGAGGCATCCAGTTTTCGTGTTTGTTCACGTATCACACATGTTGTTTTTGCAAGATATCGAGTTTAAGGGGTGCTTTGAACTCTAACCGGAAATGATCTCAACCATTATTACTTTGTACTTTTGTAGTCAAATTTTCTTTAGCTTGAAGTCAATGTCAAAGTTGGTGCCATTGCATTTGAGCTTCATTTTGGATCTCTAATTCGTCTTGGATTTTCGTTACTTTGCTCAACTTTTAGCTTACTTCTTGTTGTTAAATTTGGTTCTCAATTAATTGTTAGTCACTTTATGACATTAGTGGTATTTAAGTGGTTATGATCGATCACCAGTTATATAACCTTCATGCATGTGTTGAGTGTACGGCCTCAACTAATGTCTCTCAAGTCCACAAATCTTGTAAAGAAGCAACTAGTTTGTGGTTTTAACTTTGGCATTGAAAGTTAACTTTTGGTTAAAGTTGGTGACATATGTCTATTTGGTATGTAGATATCAAATATTAGGGCTTGGTGTGGTTCTCGTTTACTTTTGATTTATGTGATTTGTGTTCACAAATCTGTTGAATGGCCCCGTTGAAATCATTTGCTTAATACGTAACAGATTAACACATATATATAAACATTTTTGACTTCTTTCTGATAGACTCCTTTGTGTTCATGATATACTTAACCCTTGATGAATGTTCATTTGACATAATCATATTCTAGCTTCTCTAGACATTTGACCGTATTATTCAGTCATTCACAAGTCAGTTTTGTCATCTTGTAGTTTTGATACATGAAATATATATTGAGACTACGTCTTCTTAACGTAAGAACTTCAACTCATGTGCATAGCTTATTTTCATTCGAGTTGTATCTCACTAACGACATGCTAAATGAAAGAAAATACTTGAATTTTTCTAAAAAATTTGATAGTTGTTTAAATTTCTAGTTCATTCAAAGTTACGTGAAACGGTTGTTGGGCCAAAACCCAATCAACCGGATTAATCCCAAACCCGCTGGAAAACCCAACAGAAGTCAAACGGGTCAAAACCCAACCCAACTGTCAAATAACAGTTATTTCCTAACAGACACGATGGTTCGACTGAACCGACACAACTTTTAGATCGCACCTTTTCATTTTGTATATATAGGAACAAGTCTGTAAGAACAAATTGGATGACAGATTTTGATTATATAAAATTTATTGTTTTTGGTATATCTTTGATTGCGTTTGAACATTCCGATCCAACATTTGGCATCAGAGCTATTGGTTAATCAAACCAAGATCATCATATACCATAGAAAATCACTGTGTTCCATTCGAATCAAAAAACGGCACCAAGGTTTTTCCAAAAGACGTTTTCGAAGATCATACAAACACAACCCAGAAATATTTCTGTGTTTGTCAAAACATCTTTAACATAAGGCGAATCCAACATCGTCGCCAAGTGAAAAAGATCACCGGCAACGAAGGGTTTTCAACCCAAAAACACATCGAAACAGAAACGGAAACCAGAACCCCAAAATCAAAGGGATTAGCCATTTTTTTCTGTCACCGATTCGAAAAATAGAAACCACAAAATTGGATAACGCGAAGTCATCACAGAAAAACGAACGAAAGATTCTTACATCAAAAGGAACGAACATACCTTTTAAGAATCATAAAATCGAACCCATTTTTCCCAGAATCAATATTTGATTCGTGATTATCCGAGAATAAGAACCCCACATCAAACGGCGGTTTCTTCATCGAGATCCCCAAATTACACGAAACCCTAAAAAGGATTTCGCATCAATAACTAGAGGGAGCCCGTGGTTAAGAACACAAGGAGAAAGAGGCGAACAAAGATCGCCATCATAAGCGGCGGACGAATCCACCGGAGAAGAAGGCCTCACACCAGTGACGAACTCAACAAGGAGAGGGTCACCAAACAAAAGAAAGAGAGGCATATATAGAAAAAGAGAGGCGGACAAAAAAAGGGAGGAGACCAAATAAGGTTTTTTTAACCTAATCAGGTTCCAAAATTCAAAACACCCTTTGCCTTTTCTTTTTTTTTCATTTCTATATATAAACTTTGATTATATAGAATTAGAGGTTTAGGATTTGACACTAGTTACCCCTTATAATTCTAGATAGGTAACTTAATCTAAACCGGAAGATAAAATATAGTAGTCGTGAAATTTTTACTGCCTACTATATTAAGTGAATAATTTTGTAAGGATTAATTAACCTTAGGTTATTCGAACATAGATTTAAAGCCACAAGGATAGTTTTTGGAATAAAGAAACTAGTCTCGATAATTTGTTGATACCCTTCAAGAGCACTTACCACAAAATCCGACACACTTAGTGTTAGGAATTTTATTTGGGAGATTTTATTTAGTATCCTAGAGATATGACGAAAAAAAGTGGAGATACTTCGAAGAAGGAAGTCGGTACTACAAGTACACCACAATTCCAATGTCCAATTTTAAAACCCTCGAATTACTCACTATGGGCAATTCTAACGGACACCTAACGAAATTATTAAAGTTTTCGTCCAAGCAAGCATATATTATTTTTACGAAAGTAATAATTTAATTTTGTATATTTTATTTTTTTTGGTTAGTAAAAAACGTTTAAGTTCGCAATTAAATACATTTAGGCATACCCGGAAGCACCAAAACTTTTCTAAGCTTCAACAAATACCCAATTTTATTACCCAAAATACCTAATAAATTTTCACATATTATCATTATACATTTCATGGCGTTTATAGCTTGATGATAACACAAGGAAATATTCTAATTGAAAGACACATCGCCTTAAATCCATGGGATGTTTCTCATCTTTAGGAACCAAGAACCAAGACATCTTCCTTGTTTGAATCCATTTGTCCCAAGAATTCTATGTACATTTTGTCTAGCCATGTGAGATTTAAAAACACATTTACTAGCAATTTGACACACACATCTCATTTGTATAAGTGAAAACAACAAAAATCCCTTCCTTTTGTCCCTCCTAGCCACGGCTAACACCAAAAACCACACCAAATCCATACAAAATTTTACTTATCACATTTTCACAATTACCTACTTTTTATCTAAGAATGTTCTTAGGTGTTTAGAAGGTTGGTTTGAGCTTTACAAGATTAAGAAGAAAGTTCAAGATATAAGTTCTTAAGAAAGTTAGAGTTTTCATCTCATATTTTAAGCCTAGGGTTTAAATCACAAGGGTGTGATTTATTTCCCATTCACCACTCATCATCATTAAGGTTATCTAACACCCTAAACACTTCATAATTATCATTTTATGTGTATATTGGTTCTATATGGCAAAATCACCATTAGGATGTTTTTAAACATGTAAAACATATTTTTACTTGTGATTATGATTTTGTACACTTATTTATGTGTTATGTGGGTTTTATATCATGGAATAATAGAATTAAGCTATGGTTGTTATGTTGGTTTAAGATAGAATGTTCATGAATAACTTGTAAATGAAAAAGTTACTTAAGGAAAAGTTATGTTTCATGTGATGTAAGGACTTGATGATCTTGATGATCTTGGACAATATGGACATTAGACTATTAGTATATTGATACTTATAATATAAATGTTATAAAAGGATTGTGGTAAATTTATGTACGTTTTTAAAAAGTATATAAACAAAGTTATAATAAATAAATAAAAGGTATAAAGGGGTTGTTTTAGTCCGAAATTTTTAGAATGGATTTTGATATTTATAATGATTACTACATTATTACAAGGTATAGTAAGATATAAAGACTCGCGAAAAAAACCGATTTATAACGAAGGAGATACGACGATTACAAGTTTACGATAATTAATACTTTTATAAAAAGTTACTGTTCATCAGGGACTTTATTTTGGAAAAAACATCATAAATAAATAGACCTTTAATTTACGAGAAACGTGCTCAAAAGTATGGAAAAACGGAGCTATAAAGACGAGTAAATACGACGTTTACGGTATTTAAAGTTTATTAAAAGGTAATTTTTATAAACTATATGAAACAGTAAAAAAGATTTACTATTCTTCAGCCAGACCCAAATTTATAAAAGTAATATTTGATAATCTTTCAATTACAAAGACATGCTCGAAGGAATCACTAAAATCGGGATTAAAACCAATAAGTTATTACATTTACGAGTTTACGACAATTGAACTTATAAAAAAAAATTATAAAATGTCATGAACAGTAAAAAAGTATTGTTCATCAGAAGGTCATGAAATATAAAAATGTCATATTTTGATACCTCGTCTTAATACGAAAGCGTGAGCGTAAGAAACATACAAAACGGGCTTAAAACGGGAAAGTTACGTCGATTTTACTAAAAGTATAATTATAAACATTTTAACCTTACAAACGTTATTTCTCAAATACAATTAGATGGTGATGTAGCTATATAGAATTATATATGTTATTGGTACTTAGTACTTATACGACCTATATTGGATTAGGTTGCATTCCGTCATTTTCGTGACGCATTTTCTGTTATATTCAGATTGTCATTAACTCGAGGTGAGTTCATAGCCCCATTTCTATCTACTTGTTTTACAAACTCTACGGGGTGGAATTACATGCTTGCTTTACTATGGACACAAGTGTTTTAAAATTGTATGCTATTTTTGATCATTTTATTGCAATAAGTACCTTTCCAACTACAGGTCCCCTTTTATCATGAGCCGTGCGAGTTGCTATATTTGTAAAAGCTGAGGAGTGTTGTGGTTAGATCTATCGGACTGACAATCCCACCTTTCTTTGGGGTAACAAGTTGACTCATGGTGCAATTTAACATTTAATTAATTTACGTTGGTTGTTGGCATCATAATAAATTTTTACTGCGTGGGGGCAAAGGGTTCGTTTGGTAGGATGGAAAGAAATGTTAAATGAATGAAATAAACGACTTAATGGAATAAAGGACGTAATGGAATGGTTCATTGCCGTTATTAATCATGTTTGGTTTATATGATAAGGCGTAACGGAATCGATAATAAAAAGACTAAAATACCCCATTGATGATAGAAATTATTTAATGTGGTTAATTAATGATGGAGTTTTATGTAATTTAATTCTATTACAGGATGGAATGAAAAAAAACTAGGGGACCCCTAAGGAATGATTTGGTGGAATAGGTCATTCCTTGAAATGAATCATTACTACCTATAAATGTAAACAAACAAGATTTTTTCCATTCTATCGTAATAATCGTTTCCATTCCTACTTTGATTACAGCATACCAAACGCTACGTAGGAGTTTGCAAGTCTAACCACACAAAGACCCGATGCTAGACTGAAGTAGGAAGAGAACAAAATCACAAAGTGTGGCTTATATTTTCGACACCGGAATCACAAATCAGACAAGAAAGGTACTCATATCTATACTACATATATTGCACAAATATCTTTTCCTTACTCTTTTAAAACTTAAATTGAGTAATTTTTAATACCCAAACTACTCCTTCAAAACTTCAAATCTTTTATTTACATTCCATATAAAAATACCTTTAAAAACTATTATTGATATAACAAATGCCACAAATTGGATAAGCTCGCAAACAAATACCACAATCGAACACTAAACCCACCCAAGGCTCTTAATACCACATGATAGTCTCATTCAAACCATGATCACTTCATTTGTATAAGAATCAAACAGGGAAAATAAGATAGAAAAGAGATGAGGGTTTAGAGAGAGAAAGTGGAATGATTATTCAATATGTGAGAAAGTTTACAAATGAACAAGCAACCCCTCTCCATGTGTGGAGAGGAGGTATTTATACTACCTAGCTAATACTTGGACGCCTAGGTTTAGTAACACGGGCCGGGCTCGGTTTTGATTGAGCTTAAGCCCATAATGCTTACAATATTAGATTACATAACGAGCTCTTTACCCTTCTAGCCTATTTCAACGAATATTAATTCATGACTGAGACTACTTTGTAGAATGACTTCTATTGTTGACTCAATATTTTGAGGCTAACATTACCTAATCTTTATCATATTTTTCTTTATTACAAATTCATAACAATCATGTTCTCAAACACGATCCAAATTTTAACCCCAATTTTTTAAAGTGGAACCGGAATGATGTGTTGTCATCTCGGATGATAGACGAAAATTTGCTTATGTCAATTGCTAGACATAAATGAAACACTAAACCACAAAATATATACTATAACTATTTGCCGCTATAAATCACGTCGCTATATACGGGTACACGTCTAATTTTATGTAATATCTCGTCTTAAAATTTTAGAACGCCTATAAAAAAACGTCTATAATTAGTCTACATATAATTTGCTACGTAGTACATATTAAGTACGAAAATATAGTTTTCATGTGAGGATAGATTAAAGTGCAATTACTTTGGTCAAAGTCTGAAAAGTTATCCTTTAAAGAAATAAAGTTTGAATTTGAGTCACTGTCAAAGTGATCAACAAGTGAAGAATCTATATTAAATTTTGTCTCACTCGTAATTTAAAGAGGAAATTAAATAAATAGACGTATTTTATAGGGTGTTTACGTAAAATGATGTATTCAAACCGCATTTAAGATTTTGGCCAATTTAGTGCGCAGTCAACACATTTTGCGCACCAAAGTACACACTAACGCACCAAATTGAAAATAAAATGTGTTGGAGCACCATATTTAATTTATAAACCAATGAGATGATGTCACATCATATTTGATGCGCAAAATATGTAAATAGCACACCAAAGTATAAATGTGATATACCAAGTAGCTTTTGAGCACCATATTTAATTTATAAACCAATGAGATGATGTCGTCATATTTGGTGCGCAAAATATGTATATAGCGCACCATAATATAAATGTGATATACCAAGTAGCTTTTGAGCACCATATTTAATTTATAAACCAATGAAATTATCCCACGTCATATTTGGTGCGCAAAATATGTATATAGCGCGCCGTATTTACTAAATGCCAAAAAAAAGATTTTCGTATGATACTCTAAAAGATTACGTTTCCTTATTATTTGAGATTTCATGTGAGCGATTTTCCTTTATCTAGATGGGGACAATTTTTTCTATAAATTAAGAAATATAGCGAGTTAGTCTTCCACATTTGTAATTAAATATGAGCTATTCAAGAGAAAAATTTTCGTTATGTCTTGTTAGAGAAGACGAAAATAGAATCTTTATATATAAAACTGAAAATTTTATATAAAAAATGTAAATGGTACAAAAAAAAGATTTTATACCGGTAAATGAGTTTGATCTTGAGCCATACTTTCAATAACAAAATACTCAATAACCGGGGACCAAACCACAACCAATTAGCCCAACATACTCAACCCCACACCAAAAATAACACACCAAACATTGAAAGTGACAAATCAATTTTAGATTCTTAACTTCTAGTGGTAATTTTTTTGCATATTTCATATGGTTTCTTACTAAATGTGCAGGTTGTATTTTTTTATGGGAAATGGGTAATGAGTTTGTGGGGTAATAGTGTGTGGGTGGGTTGATAATGAAAAAGGATATGTATGTGGGTGGATGGGAATTAATGGAGCATTAATTATTTGGTGTGCAAAATGAGTTGACTGCACATCAAAACGTCATTTGCGCACCAACTTGACTAATTTGGTAAACATGAGTAATTTGAGTAGGAAATAGTAATCGGCTTATGTATTTGGTATGTATTGGTAATTGATTTTAATTTAAAAGAGTGCTTAACTTAGAAAGCTACAAGTTTTATAGCAAAACTAGACGACTACCCGTGCATAGCAACGGGTTTCTAGTTTCGATAATATTTCATCGGTGAATAATTATTTTTCGGCAAACTGTATTTGTAGCGCTAGATAATCATTTTCTAATACTGTTTTTCTGATAGCATAGTTACATTGGGTTCCAATAATGTCAATTTGTATGTGACTGTCTTTTCCGGTCGTATTATTTTAAGATTGTCTAACTGCAGGTGTGTACCTCATAAAAAGTTTGGTTACGTCATTATGCTTACGTCATTTTTTTAGCAAGCTGCTTTCGTCAATAAACTGCAAAGAAAATAAAGCACATTTACAATACTTGGAACAAAATTCTGTTATCCTAAAATAATATATTTCTTTTCAATAAATCTCAAATTTATAACTAAAAGTCAACTTTCCATATATACAATTAAGTTTTTCACTTTCAAGATTAGGGTGTAAACCTATTATATGTAGTATATAGATATATAGATATAGATATCGATATACATATATTGTTTTAGTAAACAAGAAATATTGTCAAACATTAAAAGAAAAATAAGTCCATTATTTAAAAGATGTTAATTTTTTAATAAACATTTGGTTATCTGCCGCTATAAAATCTTGTTGCTACGCACGGGTACTCGTCTTGTATATTAAATGACATGATTACCGTTTATTCAACACTAAAAAACAAATCGTAAATAATCTCTATTATGCTTCATGTGCAAATACAAAGTTGAAGGGAATGGAATTCGCTTCCTTGTATGCACAAATTATTACTTTTTCACTAGAATTCTTCCTTTTAAAACTATCTACAATCATTAGTCAAATGATTTAAGTTTCAAAAATTTATATTCGTAATTTTACATTACAACACTTTACAAAACAACATACGAATAACTTTACTAAATGCTAATCACCAGCTCATCTACACAACCAATTTACATAAATTTAAATATCACTTTTAATATTCACATTACAAATTCACACGAAATATTGATTAACTGTTTAATGCAAAAGGCTGATTCCCGTGAGCATAAGTGGATTCCGGACGGTCCCGATCTGGGCAACAGATCTGAAAACACCAAAAAGCACCTCAGATTTATACTGAAAAATCACAAGAAATTTATATTCATAATAAATAAATAAAACATTAAAAGATATGCAAATAGATTTATAAAAAACCGGAAAATAATCAAAATTTTATAACTATTAAATTTACAATAAAATCCGAGAAAAATAATTTTTTTTAAATAAATCAAATTTATAAAATCACATCATCTTTACATGGAAAGAAAACATAAACAAAAAAAGAACATCATCAGATTTATAAAAAAATCACCAAAAACCATAGAAAAAAACTTATAAAAAATTATAAGCATAATCTATTATGTAGATCTATATAAAAAGTCATATAAAAATACCTTAAGACATTCAATATCATGGTAGGTGAGGCGGGTCATGTGCTGCACGTGTTCTGGTGGTGGGAGCGACATAGATTCCCGTGGTGGCGGCACTGGAATCTGGCAACAATAGTGGTAGCAACAATAAAACTACAAAAAATTGTCAGAAATGTTATATAAACTCAAATATGTAGAAATAAGATGCATATTTATAAAAAAAACCTTTAAAACTTAAAATAGTTAGATAATGGTATTGAGTTATGGTGCTCCGCTTGTAGGTGGCAGTGGGAGTGGTGATGGTCGACTTGTGGGTTGGGGTTTGGTTGAGAGCAAACCCGAATGAAATGAATAACCAAAATATGGTTCTTTATATAGGGTATGGAAAAACCCTTGGTGAAATTTAAATACTTGTCTTTCTTTTTTATAATTGTATGTCAACCATTTTGTGTCAATCAGGGCTAAACGTAATGGGACGACCTTTTGCGGTCGGTCGTCCCATGTGGTAATAAAAGGGACATGGTCACCCCACTACGCCGACCGAAGCAAGACCTGGTCACCCCCAATTGTTCGAATGGTGTGCATGAAATTTTTTAAAAAAAATAAAAAATAAGAAAAGTTTATAAAAAACAAAAGTAAAAAAAAATTAATAAACTAAAAAAATTCTATTTTTTTATTATTCTTTTTTATATTTTATATAGGGGTAAGTTATGGCAAAAAAAAAAAAAAAATGGAAATAGAATAAACAAAAACACCATCTATTTTGGTGAATGAAATTTAAATACTTGTTATCTTCCTTTTTTTTTTTATTGTATGATACAACATTTTGTGTCCATTCAGGGCTTAAAGTCATGGGACGATTTTGCGGTTCGGTCGTCCATGTTGTAATAAAGGGACTATGGTCACCATACGCCACGAAGCATGACTTCTGGTCACCTCTCCAACCTTTTTGCCAATGTTTTGGAGTTTGCACGGACTTTACAATTGGAGGTAAGTTTCGCTATTAAAAAAAATTAACTCTTTTTTTATATTTTTATTTAAAAAAAAATAAAAATTCCACTCATATTACTATAAAATTCACTTTTTATACCATTTTTAAATCGACAATAACCACCCCCCTCCCCCCCATAAATATATCACTGACATTTTATACTATTTCATTATCTTTTTTAAATGGCTTGTTCGGACCTACACATAGCGACGATGATAATCCAAGCTTTGTGTTTCAAAAATATAATTGACGAAGATATGGTTCATCAGAACGCCTGATTTGGATTTAGCCTTGACAATTTGCTTAACTGACAGCCATACTAAAGAAGATCCTTAGTACAAGCATTACGAGAATGCTAATCACATATCACAAAGAGGTGTGCTTTGATCGACATTCATTCCTTACAAGAAGGTTTGATAAAGATTTAACGAGCTAAATAATTTCTTCGTCCAGGAAAGGCGGCAAAATAGAAAAACAACTGTAATGCTAAGTTAGCTAGGATACATGAAAAATACAACCACCGCTCAGAAACCCATATAGGTGGTTGTCATTACAGACCATGAGCAATGGTGATGTATATTATGGGAAGAGTGTTACATAATTACATTTGATGAAGAAGCCTTAAGAGAAATCACTAGTAAGAACAAAAATGGATGAAAATGGCGGGAGGAGAAGATTAGGAAAAAAACAAGCTGATGTGCTGAATACTTTATGAAATTTTAGGGTGTGAGAAATCGATTCAGATTAGAGTTATAGATTTAATAAAACTAGAAACTATTTTGTGTATGTTGTTTTAACTTTAATGTTTTTTTTAATAGAAGTATTGTATTTTAAATTGTTATTATATTTTCATATTTTAAAATTTCAGGGCTAGTTCTAGTTTTTCATTATAAATACATGCCTCCTTCGCTTCTCATTATTATAGAACAATTTTCTGATATCCAACTCATCAGATGGCATTCCAATTTCACTAAAGAACATGATCCATGGGAATACGTCTTGATATAGCAGACGGTTTTTGATTCCTCCTCATTTATAATACATGTTCTGCGTTATAGTTGCTAGCGCACATGTTGATACAATTCCCTACACCCCAAATCCGTTTACCATAATACCAACCATCTTCTCAACCCAAACCAGTTAGGATATACCCTGGTCCCTGGGGTCTTGTTCAGGAGCCAAGCTGCTTAAAGAAAAATGAATTTATTCTTGATTGGCAATCTCACCCATATCACATGCGGGATTTAATGTCGACACAAGTGTACTATAGGAGTAACGCTCGTACCTTCGAGTGATGTGGTGAGGATGTTGATTTTTAATAGTGGGGCGTGAGGGTTTTAGCGCCAATCTCTAACTATGTGAATGTCTTTATGGTGGCCCACTTTAATGGATGTTTTTTTGCCATTTTTGGTCTGTTTTGGGTTTAATTGGGTTATTTTAAGTATAAATGGATATGTGTATTCTACACTTATCACATTGCGTGATTTTTGAGCCTTTTGATGGACCTTTTCTGTTCTTGTTTGATTGTGAGGGTGTCATAAGTTAAAAGGGGATAAAAGTTATTTATTTTCGGGTATTGTTTTTACATTGCGTGAGGGACCAGCAATAGTTTAGTGTGGGGGGATTTGATATTGGCTAAAATATACATATTTTGTACCCCGTAAAACACTACAAAAGGACTAAAAATACTAAAATATAGATAATTATGTTGCAAATATGTTTGTATTGTGTTTTTATGTCTTACAGGTAAAAAGGATTGAAAACGAAGCAAAAACGGTAATTTTTGGGTGACTTTCGACGACGTTTTCACATTTATCGAGGTCCAAACGAAGTCGTGAATATTCCTCGATCACACCATTGGAAAGAGCACGAAAAAACGAGTCCAACGGTACCGGCCTTTTATTCTTGAACCTTTTTCGTCCCTGTTTGAACCTTTAGTTATAATGGACGAGACCAAGCCAATAATGGGTTATATATTAATCTTTGCATAATATAATTGTAATGTTGCTCTAGCGCAGTTGGCACATGTGGGGTTCCTAAAACCATGACCGAGAGGTCTATGGTTCGAATCTTGCAATTAGGGGTGTCAATCGGATCGGGTTGACCCGACCCGAACCCGAACCCGAACCCGATAAGGCTTATCGGGTCGGGTCTAATCGGGTCAAATTTCCTTGTCGGGTTATTTTGACCCGAACCCGATAACCCGATAGTGTTATCGGGTCGGGTTCGGGTTAACTAAAAATGCTATCGGGTCAACCCGATAAGACCCGATTTTTTTATTTTTTTTTAAATTTTTTATCACAACTCTCCTAGCCCAATGTTTGTTATCTGTGTGTTCGAAATGCTAATTCATGTACAATTTCTAGCTAAGCTTTTTTAAAGTTTGAGTGTCATGACATTACTATTATTTAAAGTTTGAGATTAAGCATTAATATAATAAAAGTTATACTTAAAAATTTAAAATTTTGTTTTGAACCTCATGCTATCAATGTTTAGTTGTTTCCCAAGTTTTTATCTTTTATTATATTTTTTTTAACATGTCTTTTATTATTTGAAAAAAAAAAATGTTGTCGGGTCAACCCGATAACCCGATTACTTATCGGGTCGGGTTTCGGGTGAGCTTTTAAAAATCGAAACCCGACATGACCCGACCCGATATGACCCGATAACCCGACCCGATAACACCCCTACTCACAAACATACAAAAATAGAACCTTACTCGAGACCTCTAATGGAGATCTTGAAGCCATTCATGTCAAATGTAAAGACAAAGGTGT
>BQNB010032162.1:0-15002 GCA_026074375.1 Tanacetum coccineum
AAACTGCAGGGGACCTCATATGAGTTTTCAATGTCAACCGATGAATCAAAATTATTACGAATCTAATCCGTGCTATGATTCTAATTCTTTTGGTTTTGACCAAATTCAACCTCCGCAGTATTCCATCGATAGATCAATCATTGAAAGTTTGCAATCTATGTTTGAAGAATTTTGTAAACCTTAGCCGGCGGCTAATATCGATCAATTACCTCCTCAAGAAATGAGTATCCAAGATATGGAGGATCTAAAGCAGCAGTATTTAGAGGAAATGAAAAGTTTAATTAATGAAGTTCAGATTAAGGATTATCGAAATGAGAAGATTGATATTCAGTATAGAAATGAATGTGAAATTAAGATTGATGAGATTAAACAAAATTTCAATGGAATGAGTATTGAAATTAGGAAAAAAGAGAAAGAGCTTATGCAACAAGAGTAGGCAGCTTATGTTAGAACTTCGCAACGGTTCAATTTTATTGATGATGATGATGACGACGAGTATTCTTTTGCTACACGAGAATATCTTAAGAAATTCTCCTCCGTAATCACACCCGATTTACCAAAATCAGACTCTCTTATAATGGAGGATAAGCATCTTGACACTATTCCGGAAACGAAATCAGGCGAATTAATAAAGTCTAGTATTGAGGACCTTGTCCATACCCCAAGTGAGTTCGATGGTATATCCGAAAGTGAATATGATTTGCCCGTTTGTGATGATTCTTCTCTGAAAAAGGATGAGGTGTTAGATGATATCATTTCAATTCCACCGGGAAATGGTAATGATCATTTTAATGCCGAATCTAGTCTAATTGAATCCGTGCTTAATCGTGATAACGTGATATCTTCTCCTAAGATTGATTTCCTTCTCGAGGAGTTCGCCGGTGAACTCGCTCTTATCGCTCCAATTCCACCGGGAATTGTTGAAGCCGACTTTGATCCGAAGGGAGATATCCGTTTTATTGAAAATTTGATGTATGATAACTCTTTTCCTCGCCCTCCGGAAACTCTTAAAGATGATTCTGAAACTGTCATCGATTCCAACAATGATTATTCTTCGAGTGATAACGATTCGCTTTGCAGTGACGACATCGATTATGTTGAGGCATCACCTCCCGATTCTGAGCTCGTCAGCTTAGAGGTGGTGGAGAATGAAAATGGAGATATTGATACCCATATTTTCACACGGAAGATGGAGAGATTGAGGACGATATTCTTCGTGAAAAATTATCAAAAATCAATCTTCTCATTGCTAAGATCGAAGCATTAAATGCTAATCCAACTCAATCTTCTGATTTTGTGACCAAGTCTCCCTCCACATTTCTTAACTTTTTCTTGGAGGAGACTAACACCTTTGATAATTCTTTAACCGAATATGAAACTTTCTGCTTTGATTTGGAAGAGAATAGTAGTGGCAGTACCACTACTCATTTTGATTATTCTCTTCTGGATTATGAAGCTTTCTATTTTGATGATGATCATATTGAAAAGAAGAGTAGTGGCAGTACCACTACTCATTTTGATATTTCTCTTACTAAATATGATTCGTTTATCTTTGATCTTTCGAATGATCCGTTTCCTCCTGCCGATAGGAGTGACTTTTATCATGAGGAGTTCGCCGATGAACTTGCTCACATCATATCTCCACCGCAGTATGATTGTTTCTATTTTAAGAGTGAGCCCGATCCGGGAGATTTGACTTCTATTGACCCCGGGATTCGTGAGAACGTTTCTTCTACGACAAATGTGAATTTACCATTCGAGGATGGCCAATCTCCTCTCTTCGCTTATGTCGTATGGATCTTTCTTCCTTTTCTCACGTATCCTGTTACTCCTTTATATCTTCTCTCATCCGGGAATGAAGATACCATTTTTGACCCCGGCATCTCTATTTATCATTCTTTTATGCCAAGTGTATCTCATCAGAGTGGAACTTTCATGAAAATTCAATGTTTATCCAAACCACTTAAATGAAAGTCCGATGGAGATTTTATCTTCCACTTGCTCCCCCATGGACCAATGAATTCGGGGTCGAGTCGAGCTTGTGACTTGGTTAACAAAAATAAGGCGCTTCGTGGGTGGCAACCCATGCTTATCCATAGTAGTAATATTATTAGTTTAGTAGTAATGAATAAGTGTTTTGTGTTGTAAGGAGGCTCGCCTCTTCCTTTCTCGTGTTTTGTGTTTTTTGTTGTATGTCCAGGATTGCTCGGATTTTGAAGCCTCTCGTGCTTGTGGTTTTGTCCTTCGTTCACTCGAGCTTCAAACCCTCAGCTTCATTTTGGGAATCCAATATCCAAATCTTATCGAATAACGTTTTTCTTTTGAGTACTTAATAAACGGCTTAGGATTTACGTGGAAACCCTTCTTAAAACATTGAGGACAATGTTTAGTTCTAGTATGGGAGGGGGTCTATCGATTTGATTGTGCCTGCAACCATTGTTTTCGTGTAATCCCGTTTTTATCACCAAAATACCAAAAAAAAATTCAAAAATTTTAAAAATTTTAAAAATAAAATAAGTGTTTTGTCATAATTTTGAATTTCCTGCTGGGTAGAATAAGAATAAATTTTAACTCGATCGAGCGTGTTGAGCTCTAGCTTGTTCCTTAACTTTTAGACTAAGCATTCGCGGAAATTTGCGAAGAACGAAAAATGATAGAGTTAATTATGAGTTGGATGCTAAACAAGGATTAGTTAGAAATCTTAAGAGCTCATCAGTGTAGTTTGTGGCTTTTTCTCCCATAAGCTCCTAAACCGGACTAATAATACGTGCTCTTTTCGAAAATTAAACTTGAATCAACAATTTTTGAAGTATGGATGATATCAATAATTTTAGATCAAATTTATACTTAAATTTTCTAAAAAGAAATTTTCTCTATATCCAAAGCGAGATTTTTGTAGTGATGTAAAAGATAAATGCAAAAAGAAGCTATGAATGTAATGTGAATGCTAAAAATGATGAATATTGAAATTTTGGCAATGAAGATACAGTTGATATTATGGAGCAAGGTTAAAAGATGTGATACGTGATATCCCATCCGTTAACACGAGGTGGGGGTTTCAAACTATAGTCGTCTTTGCTTCTAGGGATTTGGTTGTGTGTCGTGTGATATCTCACTTGGATAGAATAGGTCTAGGTGAGGGTTCAAAAACTAAGACCACTTAATCCTTAGCCATATTAGGAAGAATGGTGTTGATGTGATTTCCACTACGCTATAGCAACGGGGTGGGTTTTCAAATCTTAAGTAACCACGGTCGTTGGTTGTGTTATTCCTGCTCCGTTAACACGATGAGAGGTAGGGGTTCAAACTAATGCAACGCATTCCTAAGCTTTTAAGAACTTATGATTATGATGTTGGAATATATGTTGCAAAAAAAGTTCTAAATTTAAATTCTCGAAATCAAGTTACGATGTCTTAATAAGTTGTTGCTTTTGGAAGTCATGATTCATTTTGGAATTTATGACTATTGAAATAAGTTGGTCTATGGTTAATATTAAAATGAGTACCACACATTCAATCGTATATCCAGTTGGGAGTTGAAATTCTCATGTTCCATAAGTATGAGGGCTTAACATCTAATCTTATATCGACAATGATCTTGTTTAATTGCTTAGCTTGGAGCTTGTGAAAAAAAATCTGAGAACGATGGAAAATATATCACGTCAGGACATCCGTAGTATCACTATACGGACGGCTCTCATTCTATGATCCCAGTTTTAATAAATAATGAAGAAAGTCAAAATTTGGTTAAAAAATGAAAAAAAAATCAAAAAATATTATGTAGTGTAAATTTAAAGAAAGAAATGGTGAAAAGGGGCTAACATGTTTACTTCATACATTGCGTGAGGACACACATTACCTTAGTTTGGGGGGATTTGATAGTGCTTAATTACACATATCTTTTACCTCTAAAACGAGCTTAAATGACCAAAAAACAGACAAAAACTGCCCAAATTATGATTGTTTTCATTTGTATTGTGCAGGTAGTGGGGATATCAACCAAAAAGACAAGAAAACCAAGCCAATAATGAAATTCCTGAGCATGGAATGGAAAAGACTGTGCAAAATCAAGGCCAAAGTCCAAAAAATGTCAAAGTAGAGTCAATACTGAAGACATCATAGCAGTTCTAAACGGGGAAAGCCGGGAATGAGGAATACTATTGAATGATTCTTGACCCATTGATGGGGCGGGAACGGAAAGCCATTAGTATAAACTATATAGACTCGTGGAAGCCAAATTGGGCCCTACAATCAATTACAACAGCCATTTTGTCTCAATTACAAGACTGTGAGACTTTGAAGGCCCAATCATAGCCAGGTAAGCCAATTAGCCAATTGTACAACCAATACCAAACCTTCGTACCTTATGGGCCAAACCTAAACACAGTGGGCCCAATACAAGCCAATGGAGGCCCCACATAACCCAAATAAGCCCAACAAAAAGCACCAAAACTCCTTTTTTATTAAAAACATAAGGACCAAATGTAAATTTTAAAAAACCTTGTTTTATAAATTAAAATGAAAAAAATAAACGGAAAAAGGGCCAAAAATTGCCATGCTTTTGAATGTTGTTTTCAGTAAGAACAAAAGAGGAAAAATAAAAACACAAGGGCTTGTTTTGCAATAATTGCTTTAAAACCTTCTTTTATTTTTTTAAGTTATTTTAACAAGCAGGGGGAACCACTTTTGTAATTCACCAAAACCTCTTTTCATCTTTTGTTATAAAAACCACGAAGGGCCATAATGCCTCTTTCCAACCTTTTTATAATGTTTTAGGCCTTAAAAACAATATGAACAAAGAAGGAAAGGTGATTAGGGGGGCCTTACTTGCCTCTTCCCCATTCGTTTCTTTTCAACCCTGCAACCATTTAAAAACGTACCTCACCTTTCCGCCAACCCTATTCCACCACCTCACCCGACGGTTTACAAGCTCACACCATCCCATCATTGTACACTCCCCGTTTAAAACTACACCCTTTACCCCACCTCCCACTAGCAATTGAGGACATGCAATGTTGGCAATCCTGAACATATGGTTACAATCGATGGCTGTGATTGTGTATTAAAGTAGCACAAAGTGATCCAAGGGTCAAAAGTGTGTGCAAAGGTTCCTAAACTTTTCTCTCAACTAGCACAAGTGAAAGCACAAAAGACGACTTGGGGAATTATATAAAAGAAAAAAGAACATGTCAAAGTCGACCACAACCCCTGTTTCTTTTAGTTTAATTTTAAATTTATAGTATTTTTCTTTTAAGAAATTATTGTACTCAGTTTGTTTTAGAAGTTTTTATAGTGTAATTTCTGCAAGTTTTTATTAAGAAGTTAAGAATTTTCTTTGTGGTATTCCAATTGTCAAAATTTTCAAAGCATCATTTAAGTAGGGGGGCATATAATTCTGTTTTTAAATTGATTATAACATATGTTATAAAAAAAGTTATATAAATCCACTTGTAAATCCTTATCTCTGCCCTTATTTCACCAAACTTCAGTTAAAAAAAATGCGTTTTTGTTGAATAAGGAGGTGGTTTGGTTTAGCATGCATAAAATGGGGTCATATGTGTGTTACAATGGGTCAAACGGCACTCAGCCATTCTTGGCTGAGTGTGTGGGCTTCAGTTTTAAACAGATTTAATTATAATTTTTAGTTCAAAAAAAAATCAGTTTTAAATCCCTTTGACCTTTCTGTCAACATTTATAAAGCCACCTTTGGTTAAACAGCTTAAGCTGTTTACACAAATTAAGCATCATCTTATTGTGTTAGTTTTAGTCATAATTAAGCTTTAGAAAAGTCCATTTGCTCTGTCCTTTTGAATTAACCAAGTTCTGGCTTAGTGTGCATGTATACCATAATTTTGAAATCAGCCAACTTTTGTTGCCCCAAAAAACAGCTGGTTTGAGTTCTTATAATAAGCTCAAATTGTGCAAGTAAGCTCACACTACCACCCTTTTTCAATCTGTCTTGGGTTTTTGATTTAGGGAAAAAAAAAATAACGCCCTTGTGGAGTTATTGGGGATAAAGCCAAAAAAAAAAGGCCATTAAGCCCCTGTTTGTATCATTCTCCCTGGTGATGAGCACCATAGTAGGCCCTGATTTTCTTGCTTATTTAAACCTTAAGCTATAGCCATTAGATATAAATATTTCGTTTATTTTAATAATAAAATAAATATCTTTATTTTAATATTCTTTTTTACATATAAATAATATTTTAAATCTTTTGGCTTTTTAACATCTTATAGGTAGGCCTTTTAGTTTAGCAAGCTTCAAATCTCTTAGTTAGCTTCTTAGTATAGATTATTTAGTGCTTTTTTTAAAGTCCACTATTTCTGTTTTATCTTTTATTAACTGTTTAAACTCAGCTTATTTAAAATTTCTGCTTAACTTAGGGTTTATTATTTTAGTGGCCCATAGTTTATCATGTAGGCCTCCCTTGCCCTAGTAATTTAGTCCTATAGTTTTTTAGATATTTTGTAGCTTATACTTCAAGAAAAAGCAAAATAAGCCTCATATGCTTAATATTAAGTTTCATATGTCGCAAAAAAAGCTCAATTTTTAGCTTATTCAGTCCACTACTGCTTATACTCCTTTTATGAAAAATGTTCTCTAAGTCCCCTTTAAACTTTCGCTTTTTTGATTTGTGCTTATTAAGCACTTTTGGGGACCCTTCTTGTAATCGGGGGGTCCTCCTAGGGACCATTTATGTATTTTCCAATTTTTTAGTTAGCTTTGTTAAGTCCTTTAGGATTAGTCACCCTGGGTTACTTCGTTAGTCCTTGCATCCTTACTTGTTAGTCCCCTAAGTAACCAGCCAGGGTTAACTTTAGGTTAATTAAATAAATAAATTTGGTTTAATTTTAATTTAGGTTAATTACTTTAAATTAATTCAGTTAACACTTTTGGGCATTTTTATATTTTTAGGATTGTTAACTTTTTCTTTATTTAATTTTATTTTTTAGAATTCTTTATAACTTTTATTTTTTCGTTTGTTTATTTTATTAGTTTTAATAGTTATTATCTTTAAAAAAATTCATTAAAAAAAATTCAGAAAATTAATAAAAAAATATTTTTCTTTTTTTATAAAATTTTCTTTTGTCATTTAGTGTCTAGGAAAAATATAAAATTTAGTGAAGCTTAATTTTTTTTCTTAAATTTATGTTTTAGACCCGTTTTTACCGGTGTGTGCGTTTTACCGTTTTCTTTTCGTTAAGCAATTTTCAAACGGAACCTCCGTTTTAGTTCTAGTTTTATTTATTTTTTCAAGATAAGTTTAATTAGGACATTTAATTTTGAATTTTTTTAATTTAATTTAGCATTTATTTTTCTTAATTTTTAATATTTTGGATTCCGATACCTTTTTCTTGTTCCTGTATTTTTGTATAGATTTAATTTTAGGATTTTCCCAATAATTAATTTTGTTTCCCGTAGTTTTTTTTGATCTCCTTTCTATATTTGTTTCAAGTAGATTTATAATTAAGGATTTTTTTTAATTAATTTTAGTTGTATATTATATCAGTGTTTCCATATCATCCTATATTCTCCATCAGTTCAATTTTCATTCAACCAGTGATTAACTTTACATGGCAGCCCTCGTTGGGACATACGGACCCGATTGGGGGAATATCTCTTCCGGAATCTTTATTTGATTATCATATATTTTATCCTTCTTGTAGATTTTGAACACTCTTTTGCCTTGGTTTAAGGCATTTGGTTGAAGATCTGGCATTTGTGTTTTTATATACGTATTCTAATCCCCGAATCAATTAGGCTGGATCAGGGAATTGATAGATTAGGGTTTAGGAGTCATGTATTAAGTGCTTTGTACTTTGTGTGTTTAAAGGAGGTGGGAAAAGTTTTAAAACTGGTTTAGGAGCTTAAATGACCTAATTGATTTTTAGGCTATTTAGCTTGGGTTAGATTATGCTTTTAGCGAAGTTGTAACTTGATTTAGGGAGGGAAAAGATATTAAAAATTTTTGTATATACTGGTCATTCTTTAAAGGCTTTTACATTCATGTTATATGTATACATTACATATAATTAGGGTTTTGACTATAAACCTTAATGTTAAATGACTTGTTTTTTTGAAATACGTTTTTGTAAAGACTTTTTGACTGGATTGACTTTCCGGCTTTGATTTGGCTTTGTCTTTCACAGTCTTTTCCATTCCGAGTCCAGTTTTGTTATTTTGACTTTGTTTTTCGTTCTTTTCTTGGTTATCCGTTCCTGCACAATACAATTAGCAAAACAAGCGTATATTTGGCATTTTAAGTCCGTTTTTGGTTATTTTAGCTTGTTTTTAAAGGTAAAAGGTATGTGTAATTAAGCACATACCAATATTACATTGATGAGAATTGCATCTAATTTAATAGATAGATAATTACATTGATAAAAATTATGGGTTCTTATAGTCTCCCTCCCTTAAAAGAAATCTCGTCCCGAGATTTAGTTGGATGCCGGAGTGATGTTTGAAAACAGATGTGGATACTTAGCACGAATTTGATCTTCGTGTTCCCACATAAATTATGGTCCTCTCTCAAAGTTCCATCTTACTTTGACTATAAGGATACGACTTTGTTTTAGTTGTTTGACTTCTCGATCCATGATTTCTATGGGTTCTTCTACAAAGTTGAGCTTATCATCAAGCTGAAGTTATTTCATTGGAATGACAAGGGATTTCGTCAGATAGGCATTTCTTTAGATTAGAAATGTGGAAAGTACTATGGACATTACTGAGCTCTTTAGGAAGCTCTAGTTTGTATGCCACTGGGCCAATCCGTTCAAGGATTTTGAATGGTCCAATGTACTGAGGGTTAAGCTTTCCTCGCTTTCCAAAATGAATGACACCTTTTCGAGGTGATACTTTCAACATAACATGATCTCCAACTTGAAATTCTAAAGGCTTTCGTCTTATATTGGCATAACTTCTCTGCCGGTCTCTTGCAGCTTGCAAGCATTGTCGGATTTGTATTATCTTTTAGGTGGTTTCCTGGATTATCTCTGGTCCCGTAAGTTGAACATCTCTAACTTCGGCCCATCTGACAGGTGATCTACACTTTCAACCATAAAGTGCCTCGAATGGTGCTGCCCTAATACTAGTATGGTAACTGTTATTGTAAGAAAATTATACCAATGGTAAGTGTCTTTCCCATCCTTTTCTAAAATCTATAACACAGGATCAAAGCATATCTTCGAGTGTTTGGATGGTTCTTTCACTTTGTCTATCGGTATCGGGATGATATGTTGTACTCATGTCTAAATGAGTACCCAAAGCACTTTGTAATGATTTCCAGAATCTGGATGTGAAATGACTGTCACGATCCGAGATGATAGATATTGGCAAGCCATGCCGGAAGACTATTTCTTTGATGTACAACCTTGTAAAGGTTTCCATACTATCTGTCTCTCGGGTAGGGATGAAATGTACGGATTTGGTAAGGCGATCAACAATGACCCAGATTATGTCATGTCCGTTTGAGAGTTTGGGTAGTTTTGTGACGAAATCCATCGTTATTCTCTCCCACTTCCACATAGGAATCTTCGGTTGTACCAGTAAGCCGGATGGATTCTGACATTCAACTTTAACTCTAGAGCATGTTAAACATTTGCCAACATATTCAGCAATGATTGCCTTCATGTTAGGTCACCAATAGAGTTTCTTTAGATCCTGATAAATCTTGTCAGAACCTGTGTGAATGGAATACTTTGATTTATGGGAGTCATGCAGTCCCTCAGATTACCAAAGAGTGGTAACCAACTTCGATTCTTGATACATCGGGTTCCGTCAGGACGTATTTCAAATGCTTTGTCCATTCCTCGTAAGTTGTCAGCTTTGAAGTTTTCTTCTTTTAGTGCTTTGTTTTGGGCTTGGAGGATTTGTGATGGTAATTTTGGATGAAGAGTCATGACTAATGATCTAACTCAAGTGGTTTTATTCGTTCCTTCTAGCTTAAGGCATCTGCTACAACATTTGCCTTTCAAGGATGGTAGCGAATCTCACAATCATAATCTACAAGCAATTCTAACCAACGGCGTTGTCTCATGTTCAACTCTTTTTGATCAAGAATATGCTGAAGACTTTTATGATCAGTGAACACAGTACACTTTGAGCCATACAGATAGTGCCTCCAAATTTTAAGAGCAAACACTACTGCTCCTAATTCAAGATCATCTATGGTATAGTTCTCTCCATTAGGCTTGAGTTGTCAGGATGCATATGCAATAACTTTTTCTCTTTGCATTAACACTGCTCCCAGGCCTTGATGGGATGCATCACAGTAAATGACAAAGTCATCGTTTCCTTCTGGTAATGCTAAGATTAGAGCTTTATAAAGTTTCTGTTTTAGCAATTGGAAAGCTGACTTTTGGTCTTCTCCCCATATATACTTCTTGTTTTTTGGGTTAATTCAGTAAAGGACTTTGCGATTTTTGAAAAATCTTTGATAAATATCTGATAGTAGTCAGCGAGTCCTAAGAATTGGCTTACTTCTATAGGTGTGGTATGAGATGCCCAATTCTTAACTGCTTCAATCTTGGCGGGGTCAACATGAATTCCTTGACTATCATTTATGTGCTTAAGAAACTGCGCGATACTGATCCAGAAATCACACTTGGAAAACTTGGCATGCAACTCCTCCTTTCTGAGTAATTCCAAGATTATTCACAGGTGATCTGTGTATTCTTCTTTGTTACAGGAGTAGATAAGAATATCATCAATAAACACTATTACAAATTTATCCAAATATGGTTTACATACACGGTTCATAAGGTCCATGAATACATCAGGTGCGTTAGTTAAACCAAATGATATCACTTGAAATTCATAGTGTCTGTACCTTGTTCTGAAGGCAGTCTTGGGAATATCTTCATCTCTTACTCTCAGTTGATGATAACCTGATCTTAAGTCAATTTTCAAGTAAACACTCGAACCTTGAAGTTGGTCGAATAAGTCATCGATCATGGGTAATGGGTAACGATTCTTTATAGTAAGTTTATTCAACTCCCGATAATCAATACATATCCTGAAAGATCCGTCTTTATTTTTAACAAATAGGACAGGAGCTCCCCAAGGCGAAGTACTCGGTCGGATAAAACCACAGTCTGCTAACTCTTGTAGTTGATCAGATAGTTCCTGCATTTATGAAGGAGCTAATCTATAAGGTGCTTGGGCTACTGGTGCCGCTCCTGGAATCAAATCGATTTGAAATTCTACTTGACGAACAGGAGGAAGGCCGGGTAGATCTTTAGGAAAAACTTCCGGGAATTCTCTTACTACTGGGATATCTTCTAGTCTTTTCTCATCTGACTTCTTCTCCATTACTTGGACTACGAAAACTTGACAACCTCGGGATATATATCTTTCGGTTTTTATATAGGATATAAGATTTAGTCGGGTTTTACTTTGATCACCTCAGATGATCAAAGTTTCACCGTTGATAGGAATATGGATGACTTTCTCGTCACAAAGAATTTTGGCATGATACTTGGACAACCAGTTCATACCGATGACAACGTCAAAACTACCGAGTTTAATCGACATGAGATCAATTTCAAAAGGTTGGTTTAACAAAGTCAGGGTGCAACCCTGGATAACGATGTTTGTGCTTACTAGATTTCCGTCAGCCATTTCGATATTGTAAAAGGTATCTATTGTAATGGGTGAGATATTTAGCATAGAGGCAAGAGATATAGATACAAATATTTTGTAACATTCTGTATTTAAGGTCACTATTTATTCCGAACTTTATTTCTATTTTCAATTTTAAGCAAAGTCATTAATTTTATGTTTACCCAATTTGGTAAGAATTTCCCGTTCTTAGCTTTGCGTGAGCCGTATTTAGAAATCTATTTCATCTTCGTGCCTTAAGTGGTTTAATAATCTCATAATATTCCCTGATGATTATAAGTTACACCATTTTCATTTTCCGTTGTGTTTCGCGTTTATGTAAATTTCTTGAAGATTTGAAGATGTTATGGATGTTTTATTGAAGGGTTTTCATTAGGGTTTTCTTGAGAGAAGTACTAGTGATATTTAGGAAGATTAAAGGCATTATAATCTTTGGTTTTGGGGTCTCCTTTGGTTCGAAATCAGCCCTTGAGTAAGAAGGGTGTTCTTGTTTTTTATTCTCTAGCCTAAATCAACTCCTAGAAAGATCTTCTCTTTATTTTTAATTTTTCTTTTAATTTTAATACATGAAAATGGAAGTTTGATTCTGGAAATACATGTTTATATGATGATGAGTTGTGTTTAAGAGCTTGGTATGGCATTGCAAGTGATGGGTTAGAGTTAGGATTGGTATGGCATTGCAACCCTAGGCATAGTTAGAATATACAGATCTATAGAGATCAATTAGCAATCATAGTTTGTAATCAAGACAGATTTAAGTTATAATATAAAGTGTGAGTTTGATAGAATATCTTTTGTGTTTACTTAATACTGTTCTTCTTAGCATTATTGATTAGTTTCCGCATAATCAGTAGTGTTCAATCAATGTTTCATTATTGTTGCTTTGGATTTATTAAAAGTAACAAACCCTTTGCAAGCTAAAGGTTCAAGATCTATTTAGTAAGGGATCCAACAAGTGGTATCAGAGCTTGTGTGGAAACTCTGAATAAGAAGAACTCCATTATTTAAAGCAGATCTATAATCAAATCAAAAAGATAGCAGAACAAGACACTCCTCCACCAACTATCACAGCAATGAAAATCCCTATCATCAAGAAGGGAGAATATGATATTTGGAGCATGAGAATGCGACAATATATCTGTCACACAGACCATAACCTATGGGACATAATTGTCAATGGTGATCTTCAAGAAGAGGTTGCACCAGCAGGAGAACAATATGGTCATCCTGCTCCTAAGACTGCCAAACAACTGGCTGCAAAATAGAATCAGGAAAGAGTTAAGAGCATCTTGCTTTTAGCAATACCTGATGAATATCTCCTTAAGTTTCATAATGTTCCAGATGCTAAATCTCTCTAGGATGCTATCAAATCAAGGTTTGGAGGAAATGATGAATCCAAAAAGATACATAGGAATGTTCTAAAACATCAGTTTGAAAATTTTACCACTATACTAAATGAAAGTTTGGATAAGGCTTATGATAGGTTCCAAAAGCTCATAAGTCAATTAGAGGTTTATGCTGCTCCAGTATCAAAGGAATATATCAACCAAAAGTTCCTAAGAAGTCTTCCTCCTTCATGGAGCCAAATTGCTTTAATCATGAGTAATAAGCTAGACATAAACCAAACTGATATTGATGATCTCTACAACAACTTAGGTCTATGAAGATAAGATGAAAAGGTCTTTAAGTTCCACATCTAATTCTCAAAACTTGGCTTTTCTTTCTTCTGAAAATACAAGCAGCACTAATGAAGTTAGTCCTGTCAATAGAAATTTTAGAGTTAATATTGCTGGAGGAACTAGTTCATCAAGTCAAGTTTCATCTACTCCAAGTGCTGATGAAGTAGTGTGTTCTTTCTTTGCACAATAGACAACCAGTCCTCCATTTGATAATGAGGATCTACAGCAGATTGATCAAGATGACTTGGAAGAATTGGATATTAGATGGTAGGTGGCCATGTTGACTGTTAGGGTGCAGAGATTCATTCAGAAGATAGGAAGGAACTTGGATTTCAAAGGAAAACAACTTGTTACCTTTGAAAAGTCAAAAGTTGAGTGCTACAACTATCACAGGAATGGGCACTTTGCTAAGGAATGCAAATCAGGAAGGAACCAAGGTGTAACACCCCCAAATAGGGTCGCAGCGGAATAAGGGTCCGGGGCGTGTTACTTCTTAGACCAACAACACAAGATAATGATGGTTTAGGAGGCTATGACTGGAGCAATGATTTTAATGAACCAGTCAATTATGCTTTAATGGCCATCTCCTCCTCAAGCTCATCAATTTCTTCTGACAATAAGGTACAAAACTATTCTAAACAATGTCTAAAGTCTTTTAAAGCTCTTCAAAAGAACTATGATAGTGAAAGAGAAAAACATAGCAGAGTAGACCTTTGGAAATTCAGGGTATGAGTTAGCCTTAGAGTCTCTAGAAATCTAGAATAATTCTTCTGTTGGGACATGAAAAGATGAACTGGCTTTGGGGTGAAATTATGAATTTCAAAACTATAAGCCTTAAGTGAAGAGAAGTAAAAATCAACAACTTAAAATGAACTAGAAAGTTGTTTAGGAAAGAGATGTGTTGAAAGTTAAGATAGAAATGGGAAAGAATCCTCCAGGATCTTAATAAATTACTCAACATGTCAATGAGTGCTAAAGATAAAATGGTTAGGATTTGGGACACAATTGGATGATTGGAGTAACAAGTTTGAAACTGATAGTGAGATTAGTATGAGTTTTTTTGAGGTCAGATCAAGTGATGAAGAGATCACACTAGCAAATGATAGGTTTTCCAAAGCAGATGGGTATCATGTTGTTCCCCCTCCTATAACAGGGAACTTCCTAAACCCAAGAGCTGGCATATCATTTGCAGGTTTGGATGAATATGCCATTAGGAAGAAAATAATTGAGTCAAAAACAACTCAGCCAAAAGATGATACTAGTGAACCTAAAACTAGTGAGACTGTAGGTAAAACAAATGAAGTTTAAAAATCTAAAACAAAGATTAACAGAGATAAAGTTATCATTGAGGACTGGAACTCAGATGATGAGGATGATGTGTCTGACCTAAACACAGCTACTTCTGTTAAGACTAATGAGACTCAAACAGTTAAAACTAAAGTTGATAAAATTGGTCAAATTTCTCAGAAAGAAGGAATTGGATTTTTAAGAAAATAAAAGCTTGCTTTGTCTGTAAAAGTACTGACCATTTGATCAAAGATTGTAATTTTCAACCTAAGATGAAAATTGTGGTCAATACTGGTCCAAGGGTGGATAAACTAGTATGGGATAATACTAAAATGGTTAATCATCAAAAAATTTCAAAATACCCTCATTTAAGAAAGAATTTTGTCCCAACAGGAGTTCTAACAAGAACAGGTTTG